>PVJN01004820.1:0-86785 GCA_004026805.1 Lasiurus borealis
ATTCCACGACCCTTGCTGTATCTCTTATCTCCTGGCTCCTGAGAGGGGAAACAATAGCCTTACCCACTGGAATACATGGGGAGGTTATGGCCTGCTGAGGACATAGCCAGAGGCTGACTATGTGATTGAAACTACAGGAAGCCTGTAGGCAGAGGCAGATCTCTGGGTGTCTCCACTCTTATCTCCTGGCTCCTAACAGAAAAGGTGCACTCCATACACCTCTTGTCCAGGGAAGTGGTGATTATTATTATTGAAAATAGTTTGTAATGTCCCCATGACTTCTTTTAAGGATCCAAGGTTGAGAATCACTAACCTGTATGCTTCCTCCTATAGAATTAGGAGAGGGAGTGCCCTACCTGGTGAAGGGAAAATTGTTCATTTTTGACCATGTGGTCTAATTCAGTGTTTCTCAAACTTTTGACCATGACCCAAAATATGAATTACTGCTACCTTGTACATTCATACCTACCATCAATTTAAGAAAAAAAAAATCCTGAAATGGCACCCGAATTTTATTTTCTTTTTCATTTTATCTAATCTAAAATGGCTGGTCAAAACTCGCCCAAATTGATTTTAGGAGCTACAGGACTGGTCTAAATAACAGCCTTGTCCCATAAATACATACAGTGCCTATGGATTTAGTTCTACCACAACCTTCAGACGAAGATACAGTGATTATTTCATTTTTAAAAATCAAAGTAAATTAACTCCTGAGCTTCCACTCCCTGGAGATTGTTAAAATGCTAATCGTGGTCATCATTATACGTAGTTCTTTCCCCTGACCTTCTTGGAATCTGTAAGGTCATGGAGTCTCATGCAACCTAGTTTTGGGGAAAGGCTTTCTGTGCTTTAGCTGAGCTCTTATAGAATGGGTGAGGCCAAGACTTCTATGACAAGTCAGCCCAGAACAGCCTTGCTGAGACTGGGGGATGCTGGACCCCAGGGCACAATCCCCCTAGGTGAACCTAGCTGGACGTTCCCGTGAGGTCCTGCCCCAATATGGGGTTTTGCAGTGCAGTAGGTCCTTCCCGAGCTGTGGGTCACGCCTCTCCTCTCGCTATCCAAGCAATGTCAGCGCCTCTCCCTCATCTGGGACTGAGACTCACTGCTTCTTATCTCTGCCCTGTAGTCCTGCGAAACCAGGTCTCCTGGAATCAAACCCTGTGTGCCTTGAATACCCACAGAGAGGGCAGATGGGGCAGAGCAGGCGGTAGGAAAAGCTCTCATTTGATATTTTAAGATGACAGATTCCAGGCTGGAATAGTGTGGTCTCACAGATACTATGCTCAACAAGTATTTGTGGAATGAGTGATTTGGGGCACGTCATTTGATCTCTCTGCTTCAGTTTCTCCACACTTCTGCCTCCAGGCAGAGATTAAGCCTAGAGTAGACGGTTCATGGGGCTCATTGTTCAGCCTGAATGTGCCAGGGAAAACAAAGAGCTAGAACCTCTGGCTGCTCTCCGTATCCAGACTGGGAAACAGGGGGATAACTGAATGTAGAAGAGAACTTTTACTGAAGAGAACTTTCATTTTTCTCCATCCATTTGATGGAATTCACTGTGTTTAGTTCTGATTTCATGTATTTTTTCTATGCTGCTTTCTAAGGCATTAGCTTAAGGAGTAGGTAGATTTAGTGATTGCTTTCCATTTCTTTATTTTCCTTTGTAAGGGAGTTGAGAATTAAAGAACTTTTAAGTCTTTTCCTCTGCTCCCCAGTTCTCTCTTCCCCACTGCCTACAACCGACAACCAGTTATCCTGTAGATGTGCAAGGCAGTGTGATGGCAGCACCTGCTCCAGAATCCACAAAGGCCTTGGAATGCATGGACCCAATTGTACTTGTGTGAGAACTGGAAGGTTACTAACGGCCACCGGTTTGCTTTAGACCTAAACTACAAATGTTCTCCAAATCTAGGTAGACTTGGGGTTACACACATAGTACATGACCAGTAAATGTTTGTTGAATGAATTAATGAATGTAAACACTTAACCCAGGGTCAGTTAGTATATCACACATCCTAAATGATGTGCTAATACTTCAGCTCTGTGACCATAGCAGACATCACTAATTTGTCACTGATCACAATGTTCTAGAATAAAACAGAAGAAAATATTAATTATGATTAGCTTAGCAAAGATTTCTTAAATAAAACACAACAAGCTATAGAAGTGATGCCTCCCTCACTCCTCCACATCCCCCTACCTGTCTGTTTCAGATAACCACTGATCTTCTTTCTGTCACCATGGGATAGTTTGAATTTTCTAGAATAGTTTTTCATGGAACTCTGCTGTGTTTCTAATGAATTTTTGTATTAATACAATTTAAAAATTTTTTATACTGATTTCTTAGCTTGAGGGTTTTCTTACCATATCCACATTATAAATTCAGACCTCACACCTCCATTTTGATATACTGAGGGTAACTCTATTTATCCAGGGACTAGCGTAGATGGCAATTATCTTGTTTCTTCCCCTGGCAAATAGGAAGAGTTTTTCTACTCACAAGTTCACAAAAGAAATGGGACTTTAAGATTCTTGACACGTGTAAGAGCTTCTTTTTCCCATGGCACCTAGGACTAATTCTGGTGTCTCAGTGTGTGTGTGTGTGTGTGTGTTAAAACCTCAACTCCCATTGGATAAGACCTTTATCTCAGTCTCATGCCCCCTGGGCCAGGCTGCTGGATCTCTTAATAACTGCTCTAGTCTGGTTCCTTTTGTTTTGGGTACTCTTTGTAAACCTTCTAAGATAGGCTATGCATTTAAATATATTTTAGCGGATTACATATGCTTAGAGAAAGATGGTGGAGGAGGGCAATGTCCACTCAACTCACTCTATTGACTGAAAAGCATAATTCTGGGAAGCCTGTCTTCTCTAGCTCCCTGCTCCTGACCAACACAGTGTTGCAAGGCTGGTGTAAATAACAGCCTTGTCCTATAAATATATATAGTGCCTCTGGATTTAATTCCATAGGAAATATTCACAGTATATTTCTTCTGTGTCAAAGCTCATGTGGTCTCGTGTACATCACACTTTCTGTTTCCTGATACCTTTAACTCTTCACTTATATAGTGAAAGTTATTATGGATGAATGGTCAGATTCTTCATGATTATAATTTTACATTTGGCCTTCTCCTTCTCCTTGAGAAGGTCTCTCAGGCTTTCCTCCACTTGCCTCCTTGAGGAAATGGGCCTTTTTCTTACATCGATTACCTTGAAATTACAAGCCCAGCAAACATTATTGCGACCAAGAGAAAGGATGTTATTCCCTCTGGGGCCATTAAAATGTGGCTGGTCATGTTTCTGTAAAAGAGGATGCAAAATACTCGAAGCCCGGATATCTTCTTTGAGATGATTTTGTAAGTCAAAGCATCCAAAATGTTTCAGGGAAGCACAGCTACAATGGAGACTGCAGCGATCAAACACTAACCAAACTCCTTACGCTCACGTTGTCTGTCTTTTCTGGGTAGACTTTCAGTGAGGTCTCCAGGGAGCTCTGTACAGCAGCAATGAGCTGATCATGATGGAAAGCCATGCTCCGTGGGATTTGCATAATAGATACTTAGAGGAAGAGATGACGATAATTACAAAAATGGAAAAAAGGCCAAGGGCCAATGGATTTCTCCACTGTATTTTCAGCAACACAGGTAGAATTATATTTTTAAGAAACTTGATTCTATGCAGTTTGAAGATCTGCTGATTTCAACATTTGGGGTCTCCTATACTTGTTCTGTCTAATTAGTTCCTTCTGAGAAAAAAAACAAACAAGAGAAAAAGATGACATTCCTCCCCACCCCACAAATTACTTAAACTGGAAAATATTCCTTTAGAAACTAAGAAAGATTCTATTTTTTAAAGACTTAGCATAACAAACATTTCCTTTCAGATGGAAAGCTATTGGACAATTACAGCTTGAAAGGCCTCTGGTTGTAGCTAGAAATGACAAAAACACTGCAGGTAAATTTAAATATCAACATGGACTGTGCTTTTATGATGTTCTGTGCACTTAAATTGTTTCCTTGTGTCAGCTTCTTTCACAGAAGAATTGGAGAGTGGCTGTTCCCCATTTTACTGAATCTCTGATCAACTTATGGCTTCCTATCAGCTGTCACAGAACAGTGACAGATCAATGTCAGCTTTTGATGACTAGGTCAACAGCAAAAGTCCTAGTTCTCTCTCAGGTCTCCTCTATCACCCTTATTTACCCCCTCCAAGTTTACTCATCTTTAAATAGTTTGAATAAAAAAAAAATCCAGCCACATCCAACGCCAAAGAAGATATAATGAAGCAGAATTCACTGAAATCTGAAAGCGCCCACCATCTATTTGTGCAGAGGAGTCGTCACGGAGGATTAGTGACTGAAATTTAAGGGACTGGGCACTAATCTGGGATTGTAGAAGCTTGGGCTGTAACCAAAAGATAATCCATGTCTCACCCTATATTAGGTTAAATGCTTTAAGCAGCACAGATAAAGAAGCATCTGCAAAATGAGGGCATCCAGCCATCTGCTACCATGCCTGACCCCCTGAACACAACCTTCTTGTGAGCCTCCCTGAAGCTGCACAGTCCTGCAGCCTCTAACAAAGGATGAGGCTGGGAGAGAGAGGGGAGCAATGTTTTCCAGAGTGGTCTGGATACATCTGTGCACACATAATGAATATTTGGGGTAATCTGTGTGTGTGGCAAGTTAATACAGTCCTTCATTTTCCTGTAGAGGAAGGCCAAAAATGTTATTGGTCCATGTATGTCTTCTCTGCCTTCGGCACTAAGTTGCTTATTTATTTGTCTATCCATTTATCTATTGAGCCAAAATTTATTGGACACCTATTGTATGCCATGCTCCATTCTAGGTGCTGGGAGGCAGGTATAGATAAAAAAGATATTCAAATGAAGTTCTATGAAGAAAAATAAAGCAAGATAAAGGGGGTAGTAATGACTGAAAATAGATCCTTAAGTGAAAGGATGGCTTATATTTGGAGGAACATAACCAATTTGCATAATAGCTTTTAGAAAAGTACTGTGATTTTTTATACTAAATTGTGGGATTTTTTTGGTACTCAACTTTTGAATCTTTCATTCCAATAATCATTCTACAAAAGTATATACTGTAGTCTTTTCAAATTAGCTTGTTTCACTACGAAATGTTAATTTAAGTTTCCTCTATTTCTGTTTATAGCTTTGTTGCTTATTTCTTAGTGCTGAATAATATCCCATTGTCTGGATATATCACCATTCACCTATTGTAGGACATCCGGTTGCTTCCAAGTTTTGGCATTTATGAGCTGTGGGAGCACAGGTCCTTGGATGCCGGGTACTAGACAGAGAAGATATGAGAAGTCATAGACATATAAGAGAGACCTTATTGTAGCCGAGTATAAAGCTTCTCTAAACATTTGTGGGCAGATTTTTATATGGACATAAGTTCTCAACTTCCTTTGGATAAATACCAAAGAACATGATGATATGATAAGTCTGTTTAGTTTTGGAAGAAACTTCCAAACTGTCTTCTAAGGTGACCGTACCAGTTTGCGTTGCCACCAGCGATGAATGAGAGTTCCTGTTCCACGTCCTCACCAGCATCTGGAATTGTCAGTGTTTTAGATTTTGGCCACTCTAATATGTGTATAGTGGTTAATTCTTTTCTAATTAATATTTTTCTGAAGTTCTCTACTCACATAATTCAAAGAGGTTCTCACTGTGAGTCTTTGAGTATTGAAGAATTGAAGAAATTAAACTGCTTCAATAGTAACCAGTTTCTGAGTACCATTACCCAGTCTATCCTGACCAAAATTAGTAAAATATTCATGCTTTCATGGTTTAAAACTGCTTTATTATTATTTTTATAAATGATTGTTAAAGACAAAATATTAAACCATATAATAAAAATGATATTTCTTTTAAAAATGTTTACTTTGAAATAACTGGAGTCACAGAAAGTTGCAAAAAAAACACTATTTCTTAATTTTGACATCAAAACAAGTATTTGTGTGCTGAGATTATTTTAAATTCAAGTACTGAAATAATTTGAAAGCTGCTTAACTTACTAATTAACAGGTAAATGTTGCTTTTGATATAGATTAGATAAAATTTATTTTAGATTTGTATACCTAAAACCTATATAATTTTATTAACCAATGTCACTCCAATACATTCAATTAAAAAACTAATTTTAAATCCGATTTGAATTCTTCATATTTAGCTTTTTAAAAAATACCTTAAACTTGGCAGAGTAGATCTTTAGGGGTACAACTTGCAGTACTGAAATATAAGAAAGCATCTGAAGGCACAGTTCTAGTGTGGTTGGTGAATTCTAGGGATCACGAGTCTGCCTGAAGCAGGAGCAGGAGGAAGGAGGAGATATAGAAGAAAACCTTGTAGAGGAGATGGCAGATCTGGGTCTTGAAGGATGAAAAGGATCCTTGTGGTTTTTTTTTTTTTTTTCTATGCCTGCACAGACAGTGGGGGATAAAAGTCAGGACTTTGGATTCTTGTTCCCCTACTGACCTCCACAATGAACATAAAATTGTTGCATGTAGAACTTTATAAGCATCTCCGGTACGTTCCTTGAAAACAACAACAACAACAAAACAACACAAAATTACTCTTTCCTCGGTTATTTTTTCTTAAGTAGGGCAGATCTGGGAAGATGAAAAGAAGAGGAAATACTAAAAATAACTTTGTCCAATTAGAGATAGCCAAACTCATATGGGAAGATGGAAATAGTTTCCATGGCCCAAAGCAAAAACAGTGATGCAAAATGAACTCCCCAAGTGCAGGGAGTAATTAGAAAGAACCACAAAAATGTACTCAAGGGAGCAATCCTGAATGCGGTATGAACGACATGGAGAGGTGATTATGCTCTTCCAAGTTTTTGGAATCTGTGGTTATTGAGGAACTGGCTCTGAAAACTCCTGTATCTATTATTTTCTGTAAAGACATGGATGCTGGGTTCCTTTTTGGAAAGTCAGAAATTGTAAGGCGGGGAGCATGATTAGAATTAAACATTTTATGCAGCCAAAAGCAAACAGTTGGGCGGCTTCTTCTCAGCTGGCAGAGATATTGTTTTTGACTGGGGCATGTGGAGGAGAGCCACCTGTGGGCTGTGGCACTGAAGCGAAGCACAAGCCACCGCCACCATCAGACACCAGTCTCATCACTCTCGGCTTCGACCCAACCGGCCAGCTGGTCACCCTGCCTTGGGAATTTGGGCTGCCGCTCTGCCAGCTGGACAGGTGCTTCGGCCAGGCTGCCCTCGCTGACCATGGTGGCCGCCAGACCCCCAGCCATGGAAGCAGGGGTGCGTGCCCCATCTGACCTGAAGGACAGCTCCTCAATGCTGATGCCAATTTCCCTCTTCTCCCTGTCTTTCATGTTGGTTTATGATATTCAAGTTTCTTTTTCTTACTCCTGGTGCAGCTTTCAACCAGCGCACACCTGATGGGAGTAGCGATGGATAAAATACTACACTGGCCCCTATTGGTCAATTGCCAGTGCCCAAGCCCCAAGTGCCTGTTCACTGCCAGGCACCTGTCCAGGGACTCCTGAACCTCCCAGAGTCCAAGGGTGAATGTTCATGCGTGGCACGGCAGGGACCTGAGGGTGGCAGGACCATCTGCCTCCACCCCACATGCTTGTTCCATATTGAGAACTTAACCCCTGTTCTCACCTAGTATTTCTGTCTTTTCCTTGCCCCCACTGACCCTTAATTTCCTACCTACACACCCAAGTTCTGCTTTTGGCCAGTCCCCTGTTCCCCCAAACAATGTGGGACAGAACTCCTTTATCTCAGAACCCTGTGGTTACTCTTCTCCCTCCCATACTGACCGAGGGCTGCCTTCCCCACCTCGTCCTGGGCAGTCAGTGCTCACCTTCCCCCAGAGGAATCTGATCTAGGATGTGCAGGTAGCCTACCTCAGGCAGAGGACCCTGGAGACAGCCTGTCACTCACACTGCAGCCAGACTCCCAAGGTTTTGGGAAATTGTTTGCTCTGATGCCTCTACTCAGCCTGTTCAAGGATGGAGCATCCACACTGACCTCTTTGCTCCCCTCCTCGGCTGTTAGTTTACCAGAAAGAATGTAAATCGAGACTGTTTTTCAGATATGTTTGCTTTCAGATAGCTGTGGGTCTCTCTTCAAATATTTAAAGGTTCCAAGTCATTCTGACACCAGGGATCCTTAGATCCATCTTTGGAAAATACAAACAAAGAACTTAAAATCTTTTGGTAATTGAAGCAGTTGCAATTTCACAAGTGACGTGAATGAATAAACATGCCTTACCTGAGTGGGCATCCCCACCTGTAAGGTTCTGTGTGTGCATAGACCAAACAGCAGAGAACAGTGTCCCTAATGAAATTTGAATGTTTGGCTTAGAGAAGGAGGAAATTTAATCTGAAGGGATTGGGGCAGGGGAGACAAAATGGCATGAAGAAGACAGAAGAAAATGCTGGCTGAAGATGGAGATATCACTTTGGCTGGGGCAGTCAAGGAAGAGAAGAGCCCTCGGCCTGGGAAAGCAGGTGACCAACTAGATTTAAATCCCAGCTTAGCCAAGGTGAGCTGTGTCACTTCACTCTGCCTCAGTACCCTTGACTGTAAGTTGAAAGAAATCAATACTACCTACCTCACAGGATTGTCATGAAAATACGTGAGACATGCTCATATAGCCCCTGGTACATGGTAAATGTGGAATCACTGAAGCCATTGTTGTGCAGCTTTCATGGAGGAAAGGGCATCTGACCTGGCCCTAAAGCCAAGGTGGGATATGGACATGAGCACGTGAGTGTTCATGGTAGAGCTGGGGCCTCAGAAGTGAACAAGGCCTGGTTCTTACCAGCAAAAAGCATTTCAAAACCTGAGAAAACCCACTTTTGGGGGTTGAGAAGACTTAAGTGATGCCAATCCTCAGTGGTATCAAATTTTCATGTTTCTCTTTAAATGCAATTACCTTGGAAACGACTGCTAAAGAAGTCTTCTAATGAAAGAGCAAACAAACAAACAAACAAAAAACAAAGCATAGAGGTGTACATTGTGGAAAGGACTGTCAATGACATTTGTGGAGAGATTTGTTTAGAAAGGGACATTTCTCCCCAAGATGGCTAGGTGGCGATAGAAGCATACAAAAGTAGTGAGACTATTCCTGCCGGTGTAGTTGTTGCAACTGGCAAGCTGGTCTTGGGTTCTGCTCCGCTCACCTGTAGCATGCACTTATCACGCCCATCCTCTCCTCCCTTCCTGTCTTTCTCTCTTCAAATATTTCCTGATGGACTGATATGTCTCAGGCCTGCAAAGCACTAAGGAACAGAAGCATGTAGAAAATTCCATAGAAATATCAAGTCTTAAACAAATAGTATTAATCTGTTAGGATGTCCCATTTGAGAAATGCATAGCTGTTAAGAAGAGGCCCCATTTGAACTCTTGAAACTCATTCCTATCTAAACATTGTTCAGAGTTTTGGGGAGGACACTCTATTGGAGGAAGAAAACAACTCAACAGCCAAGTATGGAAAGAGTGTAGCTTTGCCACCAAACAGTTCTGGGTTCATTTTCTAGCTGCAGCACGAACAACTGCATGAGCTCAGCCAAGCTATTTAATGTCTCTGAGCCTTGGGTTCTACAACCAAAAAAGGCCGCAAATAATTGTATGTATGTAGTATGTGGCCTTTAGTCTGTGTTCCACAAATGTTAGCTCCTTACACTCTCCAGTGTAGGACAAGAACTGCATCATGCTACTGAGAAAGGAGGGAAGTGTCTGAGCCGAGGTGCTGCCCCATACTCCACATGCTTGCTGGGGCCGATGGCTGGTGGACAAAAGGCACTGTGTTTATAGCTCTACACACAGGAAATGTCAGTTAACTCAAATGCCCCAAACAGTTGAAACTTTAGGGAAGAAAATCAAGATAGTCTGAAATATGCTTATAACCAGGTGAAAAGTATTCAATCCAATAGTCATTCCTTAAAAAAAAAATGTTTTTGTTGATTTTAGAAAGAGAGAAATGGAGAGGGAGAGAGAGTTAGAAACATCAATGATAACGGAGAATCATTGATCAGTTGCCTCCTGCATGCCTCCTACTGGGGATTGAACCTGCAACCCAGGCATGTGCGCTGACCAGGAATCAATCTGGTGATTGATTTTAGCCACATGATCAATCACTGAGCTACATCGCCTGGGCCAACAGTCATTTCTTGAATGCTCATTCCACGTGGGGCACAAGGCCAGGGAAGAGAAGAACGATGACAAGCTGGAAGAGGTAAGTGGCTACGCACAGAGGCTTCGTGAGCAATGGCGTGACACTTGGGCAAAGGCTGTGAGAGGAGAAAAGAAAGAGAAAAGAGGCGATAGAGGACAGCTGTCTGCTCCTTTGCTTCAGGTGGTCTTATTCATAGTTTATATCAGCTGGTTTCTGGGTAACTGGATTGATGGCTCAGCCTACAGTTGATTGACGTGTGAGCTGAGAAGTGCTGCCGGGGGATCTTGAATTTGACTTAATCACAGCGATGTCACTATATGAAAAGCATTTTATGGACTGCAGCTGCCTCAAATGACCTCAGTCAAGTTTATTTTGGGGCTGTGAAGGTTGCAGTTATAACAGAGGTGGGTTGTGTAAGAAGGGGCTTGGGCTCAGGACTCTAACACTTGACTGCAAGTCCAATTTCCCTCCTATTGTTCATGGAACTTTAGACAAGCATCTTATGACTTTTAAGACAGGTCTTACGGAAGAGTTTTAGGATGACCCTCAGAGTTCTCCCTTCTGGTGTGCATTTCCTGGCTAACCTCCTCTCCTGAGTGTGGTGAGACCTGTGAATCTGGTGGGACATCACACCTGTGATTCTCTTACATTGTCTGGTAAAGTTAAGGGGATTTTGCAGAAGTAATCATGGTGCTAACCCAGTCACTTTTGAGTTAATAAAAGGGAGATTATCTTGGATGGGCCTGGCCTAATCAGGTAAGCTTTTGAAAAGCGGGTTTAAGGTCAGAGATGGAAATCAGGAAGATTCTCCTGATGGCCTTGAAGAAGCAGACTGCCAGGTTGTGGAGACCACATGCTAGAGCACAGCTCTAGTTGGACAGCAAATGTGTTGGGATCTCAGTGTGACAACCACAGGGAACTTTGGCTATCATTTCAGGGGCCGGCCATCTTGGGGTTGGGGACACTAGCAGTAGGCTTGGAAGAAGACATAGATGACACCCTGACTGCAGCCTTGTGAGGCCCTAAGCAGGGGACTGGGCTAAGCCGTGCTGGACTCCTGACCCACGGAAATATATTGATTTAAGCTGCTAAGTTTGTTACACAGCAGTCGAACACTCAGGACTTGTTTTACCTACTTTGCAGGGTGGTTATGAGGATTAGAAAAGAGATATGGAAAGCACCTGGCATATAGGAGACTTCTAATGAAAGGTAGATTTTAGTAACATAATCCATAATTATCCCATTTTTTTTAAGGGAAAATAAATCTCTTGTGAATGGATCTTATAAAAGGATAAGAATTGTTGAGAGGATTGAAGAAAACAATGTAACCTGCTGTAGTGCACAGTCTGGCATACAGTGAACAGTATGTGATGGCGATGATGATGATAATGATAATGGTGACTCACAATGGTGATTATTTTTATCTTGGTGAAAATAGACATATTTCTCAACAGGACTCAGATCTGCGCCCCTCCCTTCCCCAAACCAGTTTTGACTTGCTTCACAGTAACGTCCCCCCCTTCCCCCCCCTCCAGAAATACCAGAGACCTTTCCCCGAATTATATACTGAATAGACATGAAATTTAGATACAATCTGGTCCAACTTCTTCAGTTTACAAATGAAAACAAAAGAGAAAACAGCAAAATACATGAACCATGAAGAAAATTAATATCAGAATCAGAAATAGAATTCAGGCATCCTGATGCCAAGGCCATTTTCACAGAACCATATATTAATTTCTCTTCAGGAATTCCCCTTCAATGTAAGACTCCGTGCCATCTCAGTCACAAAGTATCAGTATGCCCTTGGAAAACCCACCCTGCGCATACTGTATGTCATGAACATTCGTTTTCAGCAGTCTCCCCTGAAGAATGGAGTATGGATCTTGGTTCATTAAATTAATATGTACTGCGGACCTACTTTGTGCTACGTTTGGAATCAGGCTAACCTGCAGCGCTGCTCACTCTAAAATTATACTCCAAGTCCACCGTAAGCCTATGTGCTCTCACAATCCTGTAAGTAGATGCTGCTTGTGACTATCCTTTTACAGGTGAGGCAATCAAGACATAACGAGGCTCAGGGGCGTGGACCAAACACCTAGTAAGTGATGGAGCTGGGATTTGTATAGAGCTGGCTGGCCACTACTTTACACGCCTTTCCTCTTTTAATTAGACTGCTTCACTGAAACTAGTTTGGCATAATAATAATAATAATAAATAATAATAATAATTAGGATGAGTCAAGAGTCCCTCTCTGCAGCCTCATTACTGGTAGCTCTGCAGAATCTAGGCTGCTGTGTCCTCCATCCTCAGGGCCTACAGCATGGAAGCTCCCAGCACGAAAGGTGAGCGAGCGAGGGAACACATTTTACCTTCAGGAAAGTGGTCTTGTTGCAGGGCCTCCTAAGGACTGCTCACCTTTTATTTTTTGTTAATCCTCACCTGAGGATATTTTTCCATTGATTTTTAGAGGGAGTGGAAGAGAGAGGGAAAGACAGAGAGAAATATCAATGTGAGAGAAACACAGCCATTATTTGCCTCCAGCATGAGCCCTGACCAGAGCCCAAACCGGGGAGGAGCCTGCAACCAAGGTACCAGCCCTTGAACCCGGAACTCCTAGGTCGACAGGTTGATGCTCTATATCCACTAAGCCAAACCGCCTAGAGCAGGGGCTGTTCACTTAAAAAAATTATTTCTTTTCCATATATATGTTATTATTATTTTTTATTGTTGACACTATTACATATGTCCTCCATTTTCCCATCTTTTGCCACCTTCTACCAGCCCCTGCCCTGCCTCAGACTCACCACTGCACAGCGGGGAACCTGCCTCTGATGCCTCTTCCTATTCATGACCCAGCCCACTGGAGCCTCTGACTCTGTGAACAGACCCAAGAGGTCAAAAGGGCAACCAGAAGAAAGCCTCTGAAGTCCCGCCCAAACCCACATGCACCCCCTGCTGAGCATTCTTAAGACCATTACTTTGTACTCGGTTTCTGATAAATTGCTTGCCTGCATTTTGTTTAGCTCCTTTTCTGGAGATTCCTCCTGTTCTTTCATTGGGGCCTGATTCTTTGTTTCTCCCATTTTGCTGTTTTTTTTTTGTGTCTGTTCCTATGCATGGAATAGGATTGCTATGGTCCCAGTCTTGTTGGGGCAGCCTTCTATAGTGTGTATTTTGTGGGACCCAGGGGTGTAGTCTCATTGATCTTCAGAACTGGGTACTCTGGGACTGTCCCTTGTGTGGATTATGTGTAACTGGGTCTCGATTGCTGTTGTCCCATTTGTAGGTGGGCTTGGCCCTCAGGCTGGCTGACTATGAGGGCCAACCCAACCAGTCATGCCAGCTGCTATTGTTTTGTGCTGACAGAACAAAACAAGAAAGAAAGAAAAAAAGACCAAACTCAAAATCAAACCAAACCAAACAAACCACCAACAACAAATAAGAAGAAATAAAAAAGAGACAATAAAAGAGTAAGAAAAGACAAGAGAACAGAACAAATTAGGGAAGAAAAAAGAGAATATGAAATAAGAGAAAAGAAAAGAAAAAAAGAAAAAAAAAGAAATAATAATTATTATTTTAAAAGGTAATGATAATGAATAAAAAATACGGAATAAGAAAGGAAACACTGGGGAAAAAAAGACTAAAGAAAGAAAAGAGAAAAAAAAAGAAAGTAGAATCAGAAAAGGAAAGAGAGGAAGTAAAGCTGTATGAAAGACAGGAGAGACCAGAACAGTCTCTGCCTATTCATAGAGATACTATCAGCAAGGAGTGCCTGGGGCACTTGCCTGGGCCCATTCTCCTTGTGGCAGCCCCCACCGACATTTGGACCGGCCCTTGTGGTTTCTATGAATGTAAGACACACAGGCAGCTTTGAAAAAACAAAGTTATTACTGATTGGTCCTGGCATGCCTAGGGCCACACAGCCAGGTCACAGGGAGAGAGAGGGAGGGAGAGAATGCAAACCTGGGGTTCTGCTCTCATAGGAGTTGAAGAGGGCTGCCTTGGTTCACTCTTTACTGGTGAATTTAAGGCATACGACCAGGAAATTAAAGTGTGGGAAGGGAAAAGCAGGGTCACCCAAGTGCTCAGTTATCGAGGTCACCCAGGGTTTTCTGAAAGAGAAACTGCCTGGGTGAGGGGCCTGGCTCTGTATCTGGCTGTGTAGTGGGCGGTATATTTATTAGAGATGGATATTTTCGATGTGGATGTCTCAGTAATCAAAATCTGGATGTCAGACACTTACTTTACAAACCCCAAATCTAATTGTCAGGCACACACCTCCCTTCATCGTGGCGGCGACCCTACGAGGCAGGAATTAGCTCCGTGCTATGGAAAAGGAAGTGAGGGCTGGTGAGGTTAAGTAATGTTCTCCAAATAGTCCCGGGATTGGAAATTGCAGCTGCCCCACCCTGCACTTCTAATCCTCTTTTAATTTTATTTCTTTTCTCTGTAGCAGTGATCGCTTTCTCATTACTTTTGTATCTTTCTTACTCATTAGGTTTACTGCATATAGTCTGTCTCCCTGCCTGGTCTCCACCTCCCCTCATGAACCTACCTGGCCTACAAAGGCAGGTGTTTTTGCCCGCTACATTCACTGGGGTATCCTGATAGCATGGAGGAGTGCCTGCCACATAGGAGACACTGAATAAACATTTGTTAAAGGAATGAACAAAAGTAGCCAAGGCAAGATTTCTAATGAGGTGTTTTATTCCACTTTAGCACCAACTTAGGTAACACTCAAAGCCATCTTTTCTTTTTTAACTATGGACACTCTTTTGTGTCCTGTGAGAAAACAGTTTGAAGATTTTATGCAGACAAAGGAAGCCATGTGGCTTTGGATTTCTTTTTACCCACTTGACACAGAGGCATATTCAGTTGAGGATAGAGGCAGAAATCCATATTCATTACAAGAACTGAACTACTCACAAAAAGGAGACATATGTGAAACTTTAGACAAAACAGAAAAAGAAAGAAAAAAAGAACTGAATGACTCAAATGCCATTATGGAAAGCATTGCGTTAGTGCCACCACCTAAGGAATTACACCAGTGTAAACTTCAACACACACCTATGGGCATTCCTCTTTTTTGTCACTGAATTTTCCCTATGACTTCTGGCTGCTTCTATGTTTCTGCTCCCAGACAGTCACACCAGTGAGTACTGACACATGGTTCGCCTGTTCTCCAGCCCGCCCTGTCAACTGCCTTCCATAAATGAACCCAACTCTGTGATTTGAACATGTGTTCATTTGCATGCACGTCTTGTGCTGTTTTTTCTGTATGCTTTTGGTATACGACTGTTCTAGAATTTTTCTAGATCTCTGTATGTGGGATTCTATGTCTCCTCTTACCGAATTATTCCCTCTATTCATATAGTGGTTTCTTGGTCTCAAAAGATCCCCATGTTTTCTTTCTACAACCCTCCTACTAATCTATGATGTTGGCAACACAGGCAATAATTTATTGGCGATATTTTACAAATGAGTAACCTGAGACTCCAGGAGGCTGAATGCCTTTTTCTATGGCAACAAGCTAGTAAGAGGCATCAGTGGGATTAGACCCAGGTCTGCTGAGTCTGTGCTCTCAGCCTTCCTCGCTATGTCAGCCTGGTTTGGACTGCTGTTGGCTAGGTTTCAAGTGCAGCGTCATGGATTAGGTGCTTAATAAATGTTATTTAAGGCTAATGTTCCCTGAAGCTAAATGAAGTAATAGTCCATGTTGAACACTGTAAAAACAATGAGCTAAGGTGACAAAAAAATAATTCAAGGCCATTGGAGAGGCTTGAGGATATCCAGTGAGGCATGAGAAATAAACAGTAGATTGGGTGGAGAGAAGATAAATTCTGAGCATAAAGACCAGGGACAGACTGGAAAAGGAAAGAAAGCCGTACTCTGGAATGGTATTTCTCATATTCAAATAAATGATCTTCTTTGTTGAACAAACTCCAAAAGAGTCTGAAGCTTTGCTAGAAATAAATGGTAAAGATTTTATTCAAGGGCCTCAGGGTTTGGAAACCAGAAACATAATTAGGCAACACCCAGAGTTTTCCAAAGAAAAAAGAAAAGCTGAGTTCTTATAGTAAAAACTGCAAGCTTGAGAAGAATCAGCCCTGCACTCTTAGCCTCTGAGATGGCCTGTGATGGTAATTCTCAGGATGACCAGTGGCCTGAATACTGGATGTTAGGTGGTCTGAATACATAAACATCCTCTCTTTAGTCATTCAGGAGGGACTCAAGGGGTTATCTGGAGGTTTGATGTATAGCCAGGCATTCACACAGGACTGGAAAGTTCAAAAGTTTAATTCCCAGGCTAGTGACAAGAAGAATAGAATCGTTTCCTCACGCCTCAACCTACTTGAATTTAGTAACTTAGCAGCTTGACTATAGTAACTTCATTTTATTTGTTTGCTCTATTCCTCACCTTTCTTCCACAGACCAAACTTGTGAGGTCGGTGTCACTAGAATCTCTCTTTTAATTGATGAAGACATTTCAGATCAGAGTTTAGTGCATTTTTTTCCCCTACAACACCATTCAGCTAGTAATTGGTAAAACTGGAATTTAAAGCAGCTCTTTCTGCTCTAAAGACTGAATTCTTTCAAGGGCAGGGCTTAGATTGTTTTCTTCCTGAGAATGCAAAGTAAGTCTGGGTCCCGATTTATTCTTAAATAGTGAAAATGGTCGCCTTCAAGTTTTATCCCTTTTTACTAGTATTAAAGAGGGACAAACCCCTGCTTTATCTCTCTTACTAGCCATGTGCATTTAAATAAGTTACTTCCCCCGTGCCTTACTTTTTTCATCTGTAAAATGGGGATAATAGTGTCTCTGGCATGTAGGATCATTTGAGAATCAAATGAGATGTATATAAAGTGCTCAACACAGAGCCTAGCACCTAGAAAACCCTTACTAAGTGTCAGTTGTCATTGTGTTGTATGATAAAGCATTTATCTCGTGTTTGTCACAGGCTCCTGAGACAGAGCTTATAAATCCTTGGAATTTTCTGGATTATAGAAGAATCTTTGGTGGACCCTTGGGCCATACCATCGTTTATATTAACGAGGTGACTCAGGATCTCCCCACCTCTACGGAGGAGCCTAGAGACTGAGTTCCCTCGCTGGCTAATGATTCAATCATGCTTATGTAAGGAAACCCCAGCAAAATTTCTGGACACCTGAAGCTGCCATTCGGGTGGCCATACGTTGGTGTGCCAGGAGGGTGATACATCTTGATTCCACAAGGAGAGGGCATGGGGGCTCTGCATGCAGGACCCTCCCAGACCTCATGCTGTGGGTCTATTTATTGGGTCATCCCTGATTTGTGTGTTTTATAATAAAACTAATAGTAAGCACAGCATTTTTCTGAGTTCTGAGAATCATTCTAGAGTATTATCAAACACGAGAGGGCATGGAAACCCACATTTGTAGCCAGTTGTTCATATGTGCATGTAGCCTAGGGATCCCTCACTGAGGCAAGGGCAGTCTTGATGGAGACTGTGCTCTTCATCTGCAGCCACTGTGGAAAACAGTGTGGAGTTTCCTCAAAAAAGTAAAAATAGAACTGCCACTTGACCTAGAGAGCCCATTTCTGGGAATATATCCTAAGAATCCCAAAACACCAATCAGAAAGAGTAAATGCACCCCTATGTTCATAGCAGTGCTATGTACAATAGCCAAGATCTGCAAACAACTGAAATGCCCATCAGTAGATGAGTGGAGAAGGAAGCTTTGAGCTCTAGCCAGTTTGGCTTAAAGAGCGAGCATTGGCCTGCAAACTGAGGGGTCCAGGTTTGATTCTGGTCAAGGGTACATACCTTGGTTGCAAGCTTCTCCCCGGCCCAGGCCCTGGTTGGAGCATGTGCAGGAGGCAACAAATTGATATATTTTTCTCACATTGATATTTCTCTCTCGCTCCCTCTCTCTTCCACGCTCTCTAAAAAATCAATGGAAAAGTATTCTCAGGTGAGGATAAAAAAAAAAAAAGAAGCTCTAATACATTTCCACATGGAATACCACATGATGTACCCTTTGTGATTGCATGGATGGAACCAGAGGTTGTAATGCTAAGCGAAATCAGCCAGTCAGAGAAAGACAAATACCATATGGTCTCACAAATATGTGGAATTTAATAAACAAAATAAACTGATGAAATAAATAGAACCAGAGACATGGGTACATGGAACAGACTGACAGAGGTCAGAGAGGAGGAAGGAGGGGGGACTGAATAAAAGACGATGAAGCGAGTCCATGTGTAGCCCATGGACACAGGCAACAGAATGATGAAGGCCAAGGGGAGGGTGGCAAGGACTGGGTGGAAGTGGGCAAAGGGGAAAAATGGGGAAGATCTGTACTAGTGTCAACAATAAAATAAAATAAGAAAAGAAATAAAGAAACACCTCCCAGAGGGCCAGAGTCTGAGTCACGGGTGATGGAAAAATAGGCCACGTTCTGTCAGAAACTCAAATTCCACAGCATCAAATGCTTGGTCTTCTTTGACTGTGAAAGAGAATCCCTTCTAGGAATGAAGGTGAGAGGAGAGGCCAAGAGGGGGTAAGGAGCCACAGATTTAGCACCATATCCCAATTTAATTCTCCAGCTTGTTTTACATATTCTGAGGACACATCTATTTTTTTCCCTGGGATTAAAACAACAACAACAACAACAACAATCAGTTCTATAATCCTGTAAATGGCTTATTGAAAATTGACCCTGTTTTGCCGAAACCGGTTTGGCTCAGTGGATAAAGCGTCGGCCTGCCAACTGAAAGGTCCCAGGTTCGATTCCAGTCAAGGGCATGTACATTGGTTGTGGGCACATCTCCAGTAGGGGACGTGCAAGAGGCAGCTGATCGATGTCTTTCTTTCATCGATGTTTCTAACTCTTTATCCCTCTCCTTTCCTCTCTGTAAAAAATCAATAAAATATATTTAAAAAAATGAAAATTGACCCTGTTTTGAACAATCCTTATTTTTCCTGGACATTTGAGGCCCTTCTAATCTCTTTCATCTCAAAAGCAGATTCTTTTCCTAATAACCCCCTCTACCTCCTGGATGCCTCCCAAATGCTCCTCGTTGTGCGTATTTTCAACTTGAAAGCAGTCAAGACTCCTTTCAGAGGCGTTGATCCTGCCCTTCCTGTCCAGAGGATGCTGTCTGGGCTGGTGTGAGGTGACATTGCAAGCCTGGCTTCCACCTCATGGTGGGTGTCCTTCCCCCCATTCATTCTTTTCACAGATCTGCTCTCCTTAGCTTTTTTTGTTGTTGTTAATCCTCACCCTAGGACAGTGGTCAGCAAACTGCAGTTTGCCGCTCTGTTGACTAATGAGTTTGCCGACCACTGACCTAGACTCTCCATTCCAATAATGACAGGCTATTGTTGTTCCTTGTGATTAAGCCCCTTTCCCAGGGGTCGGCAAACTCATTAGTCAACACAGTGGCAAACCGCAGTTTGCGACCACTGCCCTAGGATATTTTCCATTGATTTTTTAGGGAGAGTGAAAGGGAGAGAGAAAGACAGAGAGAAATATTGATTGGTTTCCTCCTGCATGTGCCCTGATCAGGGCCCTGGCTGGGGAGGACCCTGCAACCAAGGTACATGCTCTTGACCAGAATCAAACCTGGGACCCTTTGGTCCACAAGTCGATGCTCTATCCACTGAGCCCAACTGGCGAGGGCTCTCCCTAGCTTTTTAAAGTCTTCTGCTGTTTCTTGCCAAGCCTCCCATCTTTCCTCTAAATTCTGTCCTAAGGCTTAGAACTCGCATCAGAGAGTTCCCATTATTTGTAGCAACTGAACGGTTGTTTCCTCTTCTGGATTTGTCTTGCAGAACAAAGAACAGCTTCTGCCTGAGCCTGTGTAGAAGGAGAAGGAATCACTGTTTACTTCTGCAATTCTCTCATAAAAGTGAGGTTTTCCTCAAAGACAATGATGTTATTAAAAGCTGACAAAACGTGCAGTCTGTTTCCTGGCAGTTTGTTTAGTCGCTAGAGGCTGGTGGCTGGTGGGAAGGCAGTGAGGAAAGGTGGTCAGAGATGGGATGTCCGATCTCTAGCCCTGGGCACCGAGGCCTCGGTTCTGTGGAGAAGGATGTTCCCAATCTTTAGGTGCCTATGAACGTGGCTGCTGTGACCTGAGCCTGCTAAGTCTCAATTGAACAACCCGTTTGGACCTGTTTGACAACAGCACTCGGTGGCAAAAAAAACAGAGCAATGACCAGTTTTAAAGGAAGCTTTACAATTCTCAAATAATCAGATGCCACCCTTCAGAAATGGACCGTGCTGGTGCAAGATGTCGGGGGTGGGGGGTGGGGGGAGGAAAGGGGATTAAGGACACACATGTAATACCTTAATCAATAAAAAATTTAAAAAAGCCTTTCTTCGTATCCTCTATGCCTTTCCCTTTTCACTAAGTGAGACTCACTGAAGCACCTTTGAGTGAGTGAAGCAGCTTTCCCTGGTCTGGCAGGCAATCAATACAGCTTTGTTTTCCAGTGCTGGTCACCTTAGCACGGCTTAAAAGCTGCCTCTGCTATTGACTGCGACGTGTGACCTTAGGTAACCTTGCTGAACCTCAGTCCTCTCAGAGGGGATAATAATAGTACTACCCTCAGAGACTAATTTGAGGATTAAAAAGATAATCCACATAAGCGCTTGACACAGTGCCTGGCACAGGGTAAGCATTTTATAACTGTTAGGGGACGAAAAGTGAAATGGCCATTAAATAGACAGAAATCCCTACGTGGCCGTGTGAATTCCACACCTGGTTAGCTCTGGAATTAGCAAGCACATGATGCTTAGATATCCACTGTGTCATTTGATTCTCACAGCACCTTCCAGGAAATTCAGACTGGGCACCATTACCGTCATTTCACCGATGAAGAAGCGCAGGTGATGAGAACTTAAGGAAGCCTCTTGGCTAGTGTTGCCCATGAGACACTGTGGGACTTCACGTTTACACTCGACACGGGAAACTAGAGGCTGGAAAACTGAACAACAAAAATGTGTGCATGAGCAGCACAGGGCTGACCCAGCAGGTGTGGGTTGTTCAAACCTTGCCGGTTTCAAAGAAAGGTCTAGCCTTTGACTGACTCCAGGGAGCTAACTCTAAGCCCAGGGCATATCCTGCCCAATCAGAATGTTTTCATTTCCTGGGGGCACTGGGCCACACCAGCGTCTATGCTACAGTGTGAGTTACGGTGGGGCCCGGCCATGCTGTAGCATTTCAGAGAAACTGGAATCTGAGTAGCTAACGTTGGTCATGAGGGCACCCCATGCCTACATGACTGACCCCAATAAAATCCCTGGACACCAAGGTTCATGTGAGCATTCCTAATTGACAACACCCACACCAAAGACGGAGGCAACAACAGGCCTTCTTTATCTCCCCTCGTTTACATCCACCTTTCCTGTTCAGACTGTCTCCCTTATGGACTTCTGGCTCCAGCATCAGACATGAAGACAACAGCCTTACAGAATTTGTCCTTTTGTGACTGGCTTATTTCACTTAGCATGATTATCTCAAGGTTCATCCATGTTGTAGTATTTAATTTAAATTTTTTAATGTATGTTTATTGACTTCAGAGAGGAAGGGAGAGGGAGAGAGACATGGAAACATCAGTGAAGGAGGGAGAATCATTGATTGGCTGCCTCCTGCATGCCCCACATTAGGGATTGAGCCCACAACCCAGGCATGTGCCCTGATAGGGAATTGAACTGTGACTTCTTGGTTCATAGGTTGATGCTCAACCACTGGACCCCACGCTAGCTGGGTAGAATTTTATTTTATTATTTTTTTTAGAGGTTGAATAAAATTTTATTGTTTAGATAGACCACATTTTGGTTATCCATTCATCTTTTATTGGGCACTTGGGTTGTTTCTACCTTTTGGGTATGGTAAATAATCCTGCTATGAACATCTGTTTGAGTCCCTGTTTTCAATTCTTTTATGTATATTCCTGGACATGAACTTGCTGGATCATATGATAACACTATACTTAATTTTTGAGAGACTGCCAAACTGTTTTCCTAGCTCCTAATGTTTTTTAATCTCCTAATTTTCAAAAGTCTACCATCTCAGAGTTTGGGCCAACAAGATTTGTCATGGGGGTTTTTAGGTTACCATTAGATTGGGCTTTAGTCTGCAAACCAGGAAGAGGGCTTTCACCGGACACTGAGTCTGCCAGCACTCTGATCTTGCTCTTCCCATTTCTAAGAAATGAATGTCTATTAGTTTTAAAAAATGGCTTCGAGGCCCCTGCCCATTTAGAGAGTGGGACAATAAGTCCCACTTTAGAAGAAGACTGGCTCTATCACACCCCAGGTGATGATCCTGGTTAAGTTATTAACCACCTTGCCTGGTGTTTTTCCAACCTGTAAAGTGAGCATACTGCTTTACTTCCCAGGATCACTGAGGGAATTAAGACAGATAAAAATACACAGAAAGCATTTTGTGTAGTGACTGGTAGAATAACACCTCAACGAAAGTCCATCCTTTTAGTCTTTTGCATTTCATGTCCACACCTTCTCCACCTGTCAGTCCTTTCCCTCCTTCCTCTGCACCCCACAATATCTGTCCTTCTGCTGCACTCTTGTCTAGAATCCCCATCTCCGTTCTTTCCAGGCCTCTCTCTTTGCACATGCCATTTGGAAAGGAGCTCCTAACACACTCATGCCAAGGGGTTCATAGCCCATAATTTAATGCATTGGGCTCCCTGGGGCATTTGTGTTTTAAGAGGGTTTGAGCTGTCAACCTGAGGATGAATCCTTAATGACAGTGCTTCATACACTTGGGACAGAACCCTGGATGGTAATGATTGCGGTTGATCTTCACCATGGACTTCGGATCTCACTGCGGGCCCCACTGTCCATCCACTCTTCCTGGGCTGAGAATAAATAATGCTGAAGTAGAGGGAACAATCAGTCTGAAAAACTGAACTTGACCAGTCAGTTATCAGAACTGAGAGGCAGAACACATTCCTGACCAAACTGCTCTGATATTTTCATGCTTGAAATGCTCATATAACAAACTCCATGGATTATGCTAATTAATGCAAGCAGAGCAGAAACCTTTCAGCTAAAGAGCGGTCGATAGCACTAAGTAACCCGGTGAGATCACGTTCTGAAATGGATACTCTAGACTAAGGTGACTTGATACGCTTCCCTTTTGGCTGTAGTTTCTGGGGTGGAAATAAACCGCATCATCATATGGTTTGCTGGCATATGAAAGCAAAGTGAGTTAGTTTGAACAAGAAAATTGATGCAAAGGTTCTTAAATGAATTTTTGTATCGCTCTCTCGTGTGAGAAGTTGTCTGATAGATGTAGTTTGTGTACTAAAAATATTGGAATGTCTGAGGCATTTTAATGGGTGATAGAGACAAGTAAAATACTAGAAACTGGGGTGGTTTCAGAAACACTGGAACATATGGTACCCATCCTAGTGGAGTTCACTGCCAATATGAGAACCAAAAACAACTGAAATTTTTGGTGGGTGAATTTGGAGACACTGCCAAAAAGTGGACTCTTCCTGTACCTACCCCTACTGCCTGCAATCTCTGGCCAAATGCTGTCCACAGATGACAAACAAGGTCTCACAGGAAGTTGCTTGCTAAGTGGATGGCACCACGGAATGGGGCTGGGTTTGCCTCACTGAGCATGCCACAGAATTGACAAGGCACATATGGTGCTCTTCTTGCAAATGTCAACTCCTCATTTCAAAACCTAAAAGTGAAATAAAGTGAATTTTAAACATTTGTGCCTAGATCAATTGATAATATGGTTCAAAGGATGTGCGTATGAAACCATGGGGCTGTTTTCAGTGTATCTTACATATTCCCCTGGTACTCTGCCTTGTGCCAGTTCACAGTGTAGCAGGGCATGATGCCCTTCAGCTCTCACACAGGTGAGACTACGGGTCGAGTAGCCTTCCTCAAGTGGCTTTTAACCTATAGATCCTGTCTTACTGATGAGACTGAGATCACACAACAACCAAAGTTTGGACAATAAAGTATCACCAGGAGCATTAGTGAGTATAAAATATTCAGCGCCTTTGCCTTTAATTTTACCTTCAAGTGACCTTTGGCTATGTTAGTCAGGATAGGCTAGATTATGTTGCAGAACAAAATCCTTCAACAAAGGAATATTTCTTATTCGTGATATATGTCCAGCCCAGGTCAGCAGGTGTGGAGGAGTAAGGTTAGTTGCTCTTATCTCCATTTTACAGGAGAGCAACTGAGGTGAAAAGATGATAAGGAATTTGCTCAAAGGGTTAGCAAGAGTCAGAGTAGGAATTGAAGGCACCATACTTTTTCTGTGATTTCCTATAGGTCACTGACCTCTCTCTCATTCCTGCAGTGCTGGCCTCCTGGTGTACAAAAGAGAACTCAGGAAAGGCCTGAAAGGACCATTGTCCTCTGACCTTGTAGTCCAATAGGCCTTGCTGAAGGCAAAAGGCACATTAGCTCCAAGTTGCTTACTTGCAAATGCATTTGGGGAAAAAAAAAATCTAACTGATTAGGGAAATCTGCTCATATAATTAACCTCCTTAAAGATAGCCAAGTAGTCTTAAGGTTATTTTATTAAAAAAATATTTTTATTTATTTTGTAGTGGAAGGGAGGGGGTTGGGTAGAGAGAGAGAGAGAGAGAGAGAGAGAGAGAGAGAGAGAGAAACATCCATGATGAGAGACAATTATTGATTGGCTGCTCTCTGCACTGGGGATGGAGCCCACAACCTGGGCATGTGCCTTGACCACGAATTTAACTGTGACCTCATGATTCATAGATTGATGTTCACACCAGCCAGGCAAGGTTATTTTAATAGTCAGTTCTGTGATGTATGCCTGTTAAAAATGTTGCTCTTCATTCTCAACTAATTTCTTGGGATGAAAGATTTGGAATCTGACTCAGTGAGTATTCCAACCCTCACTTTCCTGCATTTGACAAATACCTTATACTTTTCTATGATAGACTTACTTGGTTCACATCTTCCCCATGCTATTTGTTGAAATTAACTGGGAGCGGGTTATGATTTCTGAAATGAAATGTCTTCATCCAAGGCTCTGAAATAACAGAGTATTAGAATGAGTAGAATCATTTTTTCTTGTTAGTTTCTAGGTGAAATACCTGTGTCCACCCGGGTTCCTTCTCGAACTGCATCTGCCGGTAGTTAGCAAAGAATTGATGGGGCTATCCGCTAACCTGGCTGTGTTCCAGGCAGTCCGAATCGTGGCCTGAAAAATGAGTGTGATGAACTGCAAGATTTAAAGGTTTTCCAGCACTCTGGAATTCTAGGCGCGGGGAAGAGTGGGATTGCTGAAAAAACCAGTTCAGGATCAATATAAAGTTTGGGGTTTTTTAAAATGAAAAGCTGCAGCGTTCTGGCCAACTTCCCGCTGCCTCGGTGGACATCTGGCACGTTATCTTCCTTTTGGCACCTGTTCTGGGGTGTGATCACATATTCTAGACTGAATAATTTCTCAGAGCAGCAGAAAGGCTGCCCTCGATTCTCCAGGGACTCGGAGGGGAACAGAAACAGGTGCAGAAAACAAATAAACCATTTAATGTTGTCATGGCCTGTTTTTTGGGAGAACTTGACCATCATTATGTAGCCTGTTTAGCATCCTTCGGAGGGCAAGGGAATCACAAGAGGGTGACCTGCTAGCAACTGCCTGTTTAAAGAAAAAGCTCACAAAGACTCACAGATTTTGGGTTTAATAAGGATAAGAATTTGTTGTTGCTGACCTTTCTGTACTGACAGTTCAGTGCATTTCCCTTGAAACCTCGGAAACCTTCCTGCCAAAGACAAAACCCAGCCACATAAAATTCACTGGTTTTTCCCTGAGTCTCTGGGGTGAATTCAGGCTGTTTGGAGATACCTAAATTATTGCTTGCTCAAGTCAATTCAATAATTAAAAAAACCCATAGGGGTGCATATATCCTTAATAATGAGGGGTTTTGTATTCTCTTGCTCTGGTGGGAGGTTGTGCCCTGAGGACTCTGGAAAAAGAGGGTTACAGTAAACCCTCGATTTTGAAGACCTTGATTTAACAGGCTTCAGATTTAATGGACAAAATTTCCGATATATATGTCATATGTGAAAATTAACACCCTGTTAATTTTAAAATGCTTTGTGACAAGATATGCTTATAATTAAATTAACAGTTTTTTGTTGTTGTTGTTTTGTTATTCATTCACTGTTATTTTTAACAAAGTTTAGTGAGTAGGCCATATATTGGAAAAGATAATATAGCAATGTTGCCGATATAAACGTTACATAGCTACAACTGTAGTCTACATATTTAAATCCAAGAATCACGGCTTGTAAACAGTGTTCAAGTGATTAGCATGTGATCACATGGCATCTGGAGCAGTAACTGGTTCTGTTGCCTCTGGCATGCCTTTCTGCAGCAGTTTTAACGCTGGCCTGCAGATGTTCCTACAGGCACTGAGCCATGCCCCAGTGCATTTGTTTACTCGAGGGGACTGGTGAATGCACCCATTTATCAGACCTACTCAGTATAAATTTAAAATTACAGTATTACACATAGAAAAATTTTCTATGAAATTGAACTTTTTATATATACTTAAATTTATATATACTTAAATTTAAATGTGTTTATATAAGTAAAAACAGGTAAACTAACTAATTTGTCAATATTTTAACATCTCATTCGGAAACTTCCTTTATTATAGAACAGACTTTAGGCTTTAATGGATACCCCCTTGCCAAAATGAGTTCATTCTATCGAGGTTGTACTGTACTCTGACATTCCAAAGGTATGTTATGTTAGATGCAAAAATGACAATAGACAGGTTTAGTTAAGGTAAGGATTGACATTTGTAAGGAGGATAGCAGCCTAGGAGATGACCACTTGCCATGACTTGCTTTTAGTTAGGACATTTTAATTTTAGATCCTCCTGGGTAGTTACTTTAGGTTCCTGAGTTTGTAAGGCCCTCCATGCAGGCCTCTCCTTAGCTTATCGGATTTAGTATGTGGCCTTTTTTACTTCCACACTTTTGAATCAATAGCATAGACCATAGGCAAAGCCCTCTGTTAGGACATGTGGGGACAGAGAAGCCTTTGAAGGAAATCTCAACCCTCAAAGAACCAAAGAGAGAGAAACCCAAATACCTACAGGATATGTGTATGTGTGAAAGATCACACTACTTTATGACTGTTTACAAGAAAGTCCATGGGAATCCAGTGGGGGAGGGGAGGTGCCGGGCATGAAGGAGGGGCCCCTCAGTAGGCAGAGGTAGAGCAGGCTGAATACATGCAGGCGGTATTTGGGGGTCGGAGGCAAGAAGAGCAGTCACCCTCCCTAAGAACATGTAAACAGTTTTTAAGGTGTGTTCACATGACCGTTGTTAAAAATCATGATTAAAACGATGTTATGAGAAAGAGTAAGAAAGCAGGAAAATGAGACAGAAGAGAAAGAAGTCTTACGAGTGATGTGTTTTTATGTTAATTATCTCACACCAGCTGAAGTGCTGGGCCCACCCCCTTCCCTATGATTACCTCACCTTGGGCTGCTTCTTCTACATATTATTCCCGGTGGAGCCTGTGAGGCAGAGAGGATGGCCTTGGAATGGTGAAAAAGATCAAGTTCTGGGGCAGAAAAATGCCAAGAATGTGCAGACAATATTGACTAGTTCTGTTTGGTTGGAGTCTTTGGATTGCAGAAGAAAATAGAAATTAATCCTGGAAGTATAAATAGGCATCTGGTTTTAGAAAACCTGAAATTTCAGCCTTAAGGACTTTGGACTTTTATCAGCAGACAAAGCAAAGTTTTGATTTAAGGGAATAATATAATCAAAATAGTGCTTTAAGAATGGGAACGCCCTGAATATATTTAACGCCAAGAGTCTATTTACAGATTAACTACTTGGCAGAAAATCCTGGCTAAGCAGGGAGGAGGTACTACTAGGACCCTTATTGATCAACTGCTGGGGCATTGATCAGCTACTCCTTTGAACTATAATTACTCTCCATGTGTGCCCAGGGCTGTGGCCAGATAAGTAGATTACAAACTTACTAGTCAGTGAATAGTGCATGGTAACTGCTCAGGACATATTCCTTATCAGAAATAGTAAGGAAACAGGATATTATAATGGAAACCAAGAGGGAAAGGACCAGTTTTGAGAACCCTTGACTTGGACTCAACTTTTAAGGGAGTATCTATTAAGCTGGAAGAATTTGTGCAGAACTGCATGTATTTGTGCATGATTTGTACTTGAGACAGTATGTGTGGAAAGTTATATTGTTTTCTTTTAATATACACTAAATTATTATTATATTTCTAAGCCCATAAAAATACTTTTAAAAATTTAATCATGAGTAAACACCGCCACCACAATAAATACATAAATCTTCTGATAGCTCATAAATAAATGTAAATTTCCTCTGTTTGCCAGAGTAATTATAGGGATTCTCTTGGACAACCAAGATTTGTTATGGGGCCAATGTCTGCATCCATTAAAACGGACATTCCTATCCAATTTTGATCTTTCCTCTTTGTGCCCAGGTTGTATTAGATGTAATTCTTCATATCTCCAGCATACACATTACCTATTTGGCAAGTATTTCGAAACCTGGGGATGCCAGCCAAAAGCTAGCCATTAAATTACCAAGATAATTCTTATTCAGCTGAAGAAATGCAGACAAAGTATGTAACATTTAAGTAAAATAAAGAGGTTAAGGTTAGCAAGAAACTCTTATAGGAATAAGAAATTTAACATTGTTTGTTATTTTCTCCCTCAGGTGAGGCAATGCTTTCCTGTACCTCAGATGTGAAGTACATTCCCTGATTCATTTCTAAATGTTTCTTACATTTTCTCTGTTGAGAAAAGATGTGGGTTGACACTAACTCAGGTCAGACACTTCACTATTTCATAGGTGAGTAAAGTAAAAGAAAACAAAAGCAGGTCAATGTCATAGTAAGAAATGTCTAACATGCTAAATGTATCCGATATTACTACTAGAGGCCTGGTGCATGAATTCATGCATGGTGGGGTCGCTTGGCCTGGCCAGTGATCTGTGCTGATCAGGGCCATCTCATTGGGGGAGGGACCACAGAGGTTGGCTATGGGAGCATTCTGACCACCAGCTCCTGCACTGAGTGTCTGCCCCTTGGTAGTCAGTGTGCGTCATAGCGACCAGTTGACCAGTCATTTGCTCAACCAATTTTAACAGTTGCTTAGGTTTATATATATATACACATATCTATTTTGTGTTGACAGTTGTCTTACCAAAGAGACCACTGGAAACACTCGTTGGCCAAGCAAAGCTGAATGTATTAGACCTATAGCTAGCCAGCACAGCACCACCTTGTCAGTCTTAGTAGTTATCTCAAATCAAAGAAATTAGAAAGGGTATTATGGAGAGTGTGACAGCTTTGACTGAATGATTTTAAGGTGTGTCCTGAAAGGCAAGGAATAGGATGAGATTGGGCAAAGTTTAAGACATCATAGCTCTGAATCTTTTCCACACTGACAGTCTTTGCAAATACACATCCCTAGAGCCAGGAGAAGAGGTGGGACAGCTCCTCAGGGCACCAGTTGCATTACAGGGGAGGGGTCTCTGCAGCACCTGCCAGCTCAGCGTGAGTGTTAGACCTCACTAGGGAAGGTAGCCCCTTTTGGGGCCCAAAGGGTGCAGAAGGCACTATAGAACCATTCTCCTTAGGCTGTCCATCTAGATGTCGCTGTCCCACATACTGAGTTCCCAGGTGTTCCCCACCAAGGCCCTGGCCTGTGCAGGACAGACCTGCCATGGCTGAGCTGTGAAAGCTCTCTGGAGCTCCTGGCCTCTGACAATGCGGTCTTCAGTCTGCGTCTGGGCTGTGTCTGTCCTTTCTCTGTCAGAGATAAAGGCCCCTTTGTGAACTATCACAGAGACCCTATGTTAACAGGCTCATTATTCTTCTGGGCATCAAATAATCTTAGCAGCATCGAGCCCACACTACCATTTTTGTAGACATTTTTGACCTGTATTTTTTAAATGCCTGCATCATACCACAGCATTCCCCATCCACCAGAACATTGTCCAGGTCGCTACAGGTGAAATTTTTAGCAACTGAGCCGCTACGTTACACTAGGGACTCCCTTGGACTATCGACCAAGTTCCTTACCTGCCGGGAGCCAGGTGGGCCAGTCCCACATCCCCATCTTATTGCCTATTTTCTCAAACCGTTCCTGTCCCTGCTTGTATTATTCTGGGCCTTCAAGAAGCAGATGCTATGACAGGGTTAATTGTGCAAGGGGAAAAGCCTGTGAATGGGAATGGGAAGGAAGCTGGGAGAGAAAGAGCCATCAAACTGCAATGCAGGTGTGAGCACAAGTGGAGGAAGGATAGAGGAAGGGAAGTGTGAATGGAAGCTTCCAGACTATTTTGAAGTTCTCAGGGGAAATCAGCAAAGCTGACCGAATCCTGATTTACTTCATGTCCTGCTGGGCTCAGTCTGTCAGTTGTGGGCAGATAGCAGATCTTGAAAACTAAGCCCTGGCTGCAAACTTAGCAGTGGATTTCACAGATGAGCATCTGGGTCGCTCACTTAGTCACACTCAGGGCGCGCACGCGCATGCGCGCGCGCGCACACACACACACACACACACACACACACACACACACAGTCTCACAGTGGATAGAAAAATATGTACAAAAGTTTTTCTTTTGATTTTTTGCTATCATTTAAACACCAATTTTATCTGAGTAAAAAGCATAAGGTTTAAGTTTTTATAATGTACTCCACAATTGCTAAATTGGAATTTAAATCTGATTAAATGCCCTAGTTTCAAATTTAATTTTGGGGGGAAAATGTGCATGTGATTAATTTAAAATATTAAAATTTTCTTAGTTTAATGATCAAAGGACTCTGCAACGTATCCCAAACTACGTAGTTAGGTTTCTCATGACATTTCCCAGTGAAATCCACATGATCTTACTTGAGATCACTGCCCACATCATTCACTTTTTTGACTCTTTACCTTTGCTTTGAGTTCTTTTTCCTTTCATTCTCCACAAAGGAACATCCTGCTAATTATTCAAAATCCAGGTGAAATATTACTCTCTTGCTTTCCTGTTCCTGATTTGGAATGAGTCACTTCTTACTAGGGCCTGTAAGGTTCCCTAGTAAGAGCGAGTGTCCACTCATACCTTAATTGTGATGGCCACTCTCATTTCTCTGTGTTATCCTCACATCAGTCTGACAAAGCAAATGCTATTATCCTTATGTTTACATATTCTAATAATTTTTTTATGATGTGTAACAAATTAGTGGTTTTAGACAACATGTAGAAGATAATAAAGAGAAACCAAGATGGCAGCATAGGTGAACACCTAAGCTGCTGCCTCGCACAACAATTTCAAAATTACAACTAAAAGACAGAACGGACAGCATCCAGAACCACAGGAAAGCTGACTGAGTGAAAATTCTACAACTAGAAGTAAAGAGAGGGACTCATGAAGACTCAGAGGAGCTGCAAAAAGCTGAGATACAGAGACACACTCATGGAGAGAACAGGCGGCAGAGGGTTTGGCTGGCTTCCTCTAGTGGGAGGGAGACAGAAAATCCCAACTGCACTGAACCCCAGCTCCAGGGGAGACTCATATGGGAAAGTCTGAACTGTTGTGAAAAGGAAGGAGTGCACACAAACTTAGGGGAGCTGCGAAAGACATTGGTCTGGGGGTGCAAGAAAGTGTGCACACAGAGTGCTGACCGCTGATTGTGCCACTGGCTTTCTCTAGTGGGAGAAAAAGAGAACCTCACAACAGCACTGAAATCCAGGTCCAACTGCACTGAACCCCAGTGTTGGGTGAGACCCTGGGGACCCAGACTCATACTGGTCCCTAGAGCGCACAAAAACTCAGGGGAACTGGAAAGGCAGAAGTCGGGAGATAAGTGCGCATGCACAGACACAGCTGATCCTCACAACCAATTGGCTTAGAAGTCAATTTCCCCCCAGTGATACCACTAACAATCAATAATTAACTACAACAAGACTGCATACACAGTCCCCAAAGGGGTACACCAAGAGTGTCCAACTCGGGTAACTGGGGAGGCAGAGCTACTGGGCCACCCAGGACATTTAGCACACAAAGCTACTCTACCAACGCAGGGAAGCAGCAAAATATGCAAAGACAAAGGAACAGATCACAAATGAAGAAAATGGAGGAAAACAAAGGACTGGATATAGAGTTCAAGACCACGCTTATAAGGTTTTTTAAGAATTTCCTAGAAAAAAATAGATAAATTTAGCGAAACCCAAGAGGAAATGAAAAAGGACCAACTAGAGATGGAAAAGGACCATCTAGAAATTAAACATACACTGACTGAAATAAAAAATATTATATAGAAACCTAACAGCAAACTAGAGGATTGCAAGAATAAAGTCAAAGATTTGAAATACAAAGAAGCAAAAACACTCCACTGGAAAAACACAAAGAAAAAAGAATGTGAAGATAGTGTAAGGAGCCTCTGGGACAACATCAAGCGTACCAACATCAGAATTATGGGGGTGCTAGAAGAAGAGAGAGAGCAAGATACTGAAAACCTATTTGAAGAAATAATGACTGAAAACTTCCCCCACCTGGTGAAAGAAATAGACTTACAAGTCCAGGAAGCACACAGAACCCCAAACAAAAGGAATCCAAAGAGGACCACACCAAGGCACATGATAATTAAAATGCCAAGGGCAAAAGACAAAGAGAGAATCTGGAATGCAGCAAGAGAAAAACAGTTAGTTACCTACAAGGGCGTACCCATACGACTGTCAGCTGATTTCTCAGCAGAAACTATGCAAGACAGAAGGGAGTGGCAGGAAATATTCAAAGTGATGAAGAGCCAGAGCCTACAACCAAGATTACTTTACCCAGCAGAGCTATCACTCAGAATTGAAGGGCAGATAAAGAGCTTCACAGATAAGAAAAACTAAAGGAGTTCATCAGCCCTAAACCAGTATTATATGAAATGCTGAAAGGTACTCTTTTAGAAGAGGAAGAAGAAAATGGTAAAGGTAAAAATTATGAACAACAAATACTTATCTATCAACAAGTGAATCTAAAAATCAAGTGAACTGAAAATCTGATCAACAGAATAAACTGGTGAATATAATAGAATCAGGGGCATAGAAAGGGAGTGGACTGATAATTCTCAGGGGGAAAAGGGTGAGGGGACATGCAGGAAGAGACTGGACAAAAATCATACACCTATTGGATGAGGACAATGTGGGGGAGGTAAGGGTAGAGGGTGGGGTGGGAGCCAGGTGGAGGGGAGGTATGGGGGGAAAAAGAGGAACAATTATAATAATCTGAACAATAAAGATTTATTAGTTAAAAAAATAAAACAACATGTATTTACTATCTCAATTTTTGGGGGCAGGAGTCCAGCCATAGCTTGAGTCCTCAGTAAAATTGCCATGGTGATCTTGGCTAGGGCTAGGTATTCATCTGAGAGCTCATATGGAGAAGAGTCAGGTTCTTGCAGGTCATTGGAAGGATTAATTTCTTTGCAGATATAGACCTCAGGGTAGCTTGCTTTTTCAAACTTTTCAATGAGAGCAAGCCTCTACAGCAAGACTCATGCAAGATGGAGTCTTATATAACATAACAGAATCATGACAGTGACATCCCATCACCTTTGCCATATCTTACTGTTTAGGATTGAGTCACAGGTCATGGCAGACACAGTCTTATAGTCTACCTGCAGACACATGTAGAAATTTACATTCAGCTACATTAGATAATATTCTAACTAGTAAGATGCAGATGCCAGAATTCTAACCTTGTTGTAACTGAACCTAAAAGCCACATCCTTGGAGGAGAGCACATGCATTTATTTTATTATAGTTGGATGATGTAAGTGGATGAAGTTACCAGCATGCTAAGAAAATTTCACTTTTGGGATTCCTCATTTGTTTGACCTATTCCAAGACCTTGGGAGGGCCCAGGGGAGATCTGAGTTGTGAGGGTGCCAAACCTTGAACATAAATGTAAGCTGATAGATATAAAATTGTTAGGGCCCCTCCCAGGGTCACAGAAGGGGCCCTGCAAGTGAGGGACCCTGAAACTTATGTATCATTGCTTCATGGCAGACTGCTCAAATGTAGCAGCTGTGCGTCGCTACAGGTTGCCTAGGACCAAATCAGAGAGGGTTGGACCTGCATTGCCACCATTTGTCCACCATCCAGATACCAGTGCTGATGTGTACACAGAAGGAACTATTTGACATTGAAACTGGGACTCAGAACTGATGGACATTGACATGGGGACTCAAACATTTTTTGTTCTTATAGGCTTATTTCTAGTCTGCAGAGGCAAGATGTTTTTAAAGAAAAGAATCAGGGGGAAAAAACAGATACAGAGGGAAAGAAGCATTAAACAGACTGTCATACTACAGCGGAAAGGCAGGGGAATTTAGGGGTGGGGAACTGTAAGAGATCAACTGAAGGACTTGTATGCATGTATATAAGCATAACCAGACACTGGGGGAGGGGGACGGTAAAAGCATGTACTGTGGGGTAGGGAAGGCTGTGGGGTGGTCAATTGGGGGGGGGAGGAAACATATGTACTATTTGTAATACTTTAAACAACAAAAAACAAACAAACAAACAAAAACAAAACAAACAAAAAACAAACTGCTGACATGTCTTCACCACTAGACTGGGCTCTACTCTTAGTCTATTATAGGGGCTGGGAAACAGTAACTATTCAACAATATTGTGCATTACTAAGTCCACAGAACCATTCTCTGAGCATGAGTCTTTTCCTGCACTTTGCTTACTCACTTCCCTCCCCACAAGACTCCCTGGGCTCACCCGCCTCCTAATACAGTGGGCTCTCCCCTCTTCCACTTCCTCAGCTCTCTCTCTCTCTTTTTTAAAAAATATATTTTATTTATTTTTTACAGAGAAGAAGGGAGAGGGATAGAGAGTTAGAAACATCAATGAGAAAGAAATATCCATCAGCTGCTTTCTGCATGCCCCCTACTGGGGATGTGCCCACAACCAAGGTACATGCCTTTGACTGGAATCGAACCTGGGACCCTTGAGTCCGCAGGCTGATGCTCTATCCACTGAGCCAAACCAGTTTTGACTGCTCAGCACTCCTCTCTCTAACCTACTACAGCCAGCTTGGCTTTCACAGAACAAATTATCTTTTTGTTGTAGTCATTTGGCAAAATCTCAATAATAAGTGAGACAAAAATCATATATAATAATCCTATATAATAAAAGACTAATATGCAAATTGTCCCCTTGGGAGTTTGACTGCTTGCTATGACATGCGCTGACCTCCAGGGGGATGAATGGAATGAAGGAAGACCCCGGCTGTGGCTGGCAGCTGGGGGAAAGAAGGCCCTGGCCAGGGCTGATCACCAGCCAGGCCTAGGGACCCTACCTGTGCAAGCATTTTGTGTACCAGGTCTCTAGTATTATCTATAATAATAAAATCGTAATATACTAATTAGACCAGACATTATTCTGAACGTCCTTCTAGATGAAGCCAGAGCCGGAAGGAATCCTGGGTCCCAGGTACCAGAAGGAAGCCAGTGTCAGCAGCCAGGGGAAGGAAGGCCTACTCTTGCATGAATTTTGTGCATTGGGCTGCTAGTATATAAAACATTATAAAATAAAAATATTAATTATAAAATTAAAATATCATATATATATATTTCCTCTGCTCTGAAAGTGTTACACACCAGAGCCCCTGGGCCCCACCACACACTGGGATCATCAGGCTTTGTGGGATCACAGAGCTGCCTCTGCTCTTATCTATCTCTCTGGTCACCTCACTTGCCAGATGATCATTTAAAACATTACCTCTCCTCAGTCTCAGATGCCCACTGCTCTGCCATCATAGCTGATGACTAAGCATCCCACTTCCTGGAGAGAATGGAAGCCACCAGATGGGTATGCCCTTGTTTATCTGCTACCATCTCCGCAAACCTCCTTTAAACTTCATTCTGATCTTTCTCCAGAGAGAACCCAGCCTTCCTCCAAGTACAGGTCCACTTCCCACCTGTGCTCTGGGTGCTTGCCTGCCCCACCTCTCCCTCCACCTCAGAAACTTCACACCCTGGAGCATTCTTGTTATTTTCTTTCCTGCATTATTCCCTTTTATCTTTTATATTCAACTCTTCCCTCCCAAAGGGCTCTTTAACAATCCGTTTTTAAATATCTGTACATCAAACAAATTCAAGTCAGAAGAAAGGAAACCCTCTTCTGTCTCCCAATCCCCAAAGCTGCTGCCACTCTCTTTCCCCTTCTTCACAGCCAATTTTCTCAGAATTCTTGATTATTTTTTGCTGGCCTCATTTCCTTCTTATGCATTCACTCTTCAGCGCTCCAATTCTGTGAAGGCACTGGTTCAGCTCTTGTTTGGGTAACCAGTGAGCACTGCATTCAAGAGATGCTTTTTGGTTTTCATTGCACTTGTCGTCTCCACATCATGTGACACCGCTAACCTAACCACCCCTCCCGCCTTCTGTGCAAGATACAGTGGGTTGGCTCCTGCCACATTCATTCCACTCCCCTCTTTGCATACCTTCTTGGCGGAGAGTAGAAAGCTACAAACAACATTTTCCATATTCCCTTGCCACTGTTTCCAGATGAGATTTAGGTTTCAACCAATCAGATGCTCTCTCAGAGGAGTGCCCTCTGAAACTGAGACAATGGTAGACAGGTGGGGCTTGTGGCATCAGTTGTGCTGGTGGAGGCAGGAAGGTGTGGAGACCAGCAGCTAGGTGTGGCTTCCCCATTGGTAGATCCTTTGGAGGACTGACTCTGCAGTGTGGTTTGTGGAGTTATTTCTGAAAGTCCAGCTTGCAGACTGTTTCCTTGCCTTTCTCAACAGATATATAATTGCCTTAGACTTTTAAGAAAACTCTTTTGTTTATATTAGCTAGCATGGATTCTGTTGTCTGAGACTAAAAACCATTGCCAAAATAATGGGGTTCTTTTTTTTTTTTTAACTGTTGAATCATTTATTTGGATAAGCCAAAAACATCTCCACATTGTTTCCTTTTATACAGAAAGTGGAACATTTCAAATATATTAAGGTTTTTTTTTTCCTCTTTTCAACACAATTCATTTCAATCTGGTCCCAGGGACTGTTTCTCATTTTAGGATTCACATTTAAGTAACACATATGCCCCAATTACAGCCACAAGAGCATAGTTGAACTTTATATAGTCATCCATTATTATGGTGACCATAGCAACATATAGTTAACAACCCTCTGGCTCTTCCCACCATGTCCTTCTTTTTAAGTCAGTCCTGGCCTTGTTTGTATAAGCTTCTATCATCAACTGCATTGTTATCTTCTTCTGTCAGAATCGTGATGTCTCCGTTAACTTTTTCCTGAACTTTGATTGCTCTGTGAACTATTGGAATGTCTCATCCTTCAAATTTGTTTATTTATTTAAAAATATTTTTATTGATTTTTAGAAAGGAAGAGGGAGAGCAAGCAAAACATCAATGATGAGAGAGAATCATTGATTGGTTGCCTCCTGCATGCTCCACACTGGGGACTGAGTCTGCAACGTGGGCATGTGCCCTATCCAGGAATCAAACTGAATCTTCTGGTTCATGGGTCAACGCTCAACCACTGAGCCACACTGGTCGGGTTCGTCCTTCAACTTTAAAAACAATTATTTCACCAGCTTTCATAGGGGCTTCCGGGAAATTTGTGAAGAACAGAAGGCCTACCCTGTGAAAGGCTGGCACAGTGTATCCCCATGAGGCTCCCACCCCCAGGGAGGACTATCCATCACGATTCTCCTCTTCCTTGTGCCTCATGGCTCCTCCCCCTGTTTCCATTCAGCCACCACAAGAAGCAATTCCTGGGGATCCCTCTTAGGCTCCTTCATCTTCTTACCCTTCCGCATCCTTTGAATTCCTCATCCATGTCCACGTGCTCTCAGTCCCTGTATAAAATGATGCACAGTTGACATGTGCAACCAAGCCCCTTTTCAGTATATAATAAAGGTGTTAGTTTTATTATTGCTGTTATGACAAATCATCACAAATCTAGTGGTTCGAGCGATATCCCCTTCTCATCTCATAGTTCTGAAAGATAGAAGTGCAGGTACCACATGGCTCAGCAGCATCTTCTGCTTAGAAGGGAAGGCTGAAATCAAGGAGCAGCGGGCAACAATCCTTTTGGAGGCTTGAGAAATGGACGCACTTCTGGCTTGTTTGGGTTGTTGGTAGAATTCAGTTCCTTGAGGCTTCTTTCACTCAGTAGGTTTCACTCATGTGTCATGTATTAGCTCTTCATTCCTTTTAATGGCTAAATAATATTCCATTGTATGAATGTACCGTATTTGTCTATACATTCATCAATTGATGAATATGTCCATTGCCTAGACCTTTGGATACTGTGAATTAAAGCTGCCATGAATGTTTGTGCACAAGTTTTTGTACAAACATACTAGAGGCCTGGTGCATGAAATTCGTGCATGGGGAGGGGTTATCCCTCAGCCCAGCCTGTACCCTCTCCAATCTGGGATCCCTCCGGGGATGTCTGACTGCCTGTTTAGGCCCTATCCCTAAACAGTCAGACATCCCTCTGACAATCCAGGACTTCTGGCTCCCAACTGCTCACCTGTCTGCCTTCCTGATTGTCCCTAACTGCTTCTGTCTGCCAGTCTGATCACTCTGTAACCACTCCCCTGCCAGCCTGACTGATGCCTAACTGCTCTCCTGCCAGCCCATTTGCCCCTAACTGCCCTCCCCTGCTGGCCTGATCACCCTAACTGCTCTCCCCTGCCTGCCAGGTCCCCCCCAAACTTCCCTCCCCTGCAGGTCTGGTCCCCCCACCAGCTGCTCTCCTCTGCAGGCCTGGTCACCCCTAACTTCCCTCCCCTGCAGCCCCAGGTCCCCTCCAATTGCCCTTCTCTGTGGGCCTGGCCTCCTCCAACTTTCCTCCTCTGTTGGCCTGGTCACCCCTAACTGCACTTCCCTGCGGGCTTGATTGCCCCCGACTGCCCTCCCTTGCAGGCTTGGTTTCCCACAACTGTTCTCCCCTGCAGACCTGGGTCCCCCCAAACTGCTCTTCCAGGTAGGGCCAGTTGCCCCCAACTTCCTTCCTCTGCCGGCCTGGTCACCCCTAACTGCCCTTCCTTGCAGGCCTGGTCTCTCCCAACTGCCCTCCCCTGCTGGCCATCTTGTGGTGGCCATCTTGTGTCCACATGGAGGCAGCCATTTTGTGTATTGGAGTGACAGTCAATTTGCATATTACTCTTTTATTAGATAGGCTGTTTTCATGTCTCTTGGATGTATACCTAGGAGTATAATGCTGGGTTATATGGTAACTTCATGTTTAACTTTTCATGAAATTGGCAAAATATTGTCCACAGTAGTTGTACCATTTTACACTCCTATCAGTGATGTGCAAGGATTCCAGTTTCTCCACATCCTCGCCAACACTTATTACTCCCTTCGCCCTTAATGTAGTCATCCTATTGGTGTTTCATTGTCTATTTAATCTCATTTCTCTAGAGACTAATAATATTGAACATGTTTTAATGTACTAATTCATCTTCTTGGGAGAAATGTCTATTCAAGCTTTTTGCCTCATTTTTAATTTGGTTTTTGGCTTTTTATTATTGAACTAGAAGCCTGATCCATAAAATTTGTGCAAGAGACTCGGCCCTCGCAGCCCCAGTTTTGTCCGGAAGGTCACCCAGAAGGATGTCCAGAAGGTCGTTTGGGTGTCTGGTCTAATTAGCATATTATGCTTTTATTATTATAGATTGTAAGAGTTCTTTATATATTCAGAATACTAGACCCTTATTAGGCATATGGTTTGCAAATATTTTCCCCATTGTTTCCACTTCCTTGATAGAGTACTATGATGTACAAAGTCTTTTAACTTTAACTAAATTAATTTAATCTTTTTCTGATTGCTTGTGTTTTTGGTGTGTCACATTTAAGAAACCTCTCTGCCTTTAGTTAGGGCTTATGTGATTATGTAGAGTGCACATGAATCATCTCAGACTGTTCCTTAACAATCCTAACTTTAGTCACATTTGCAAAGTCCCTTGCCAGAGAAGGCAATGTATTCTCAGGATCCAGGGGTCGGGATGTGGACATCTTTGGGCTGGGGACATTTTGCCTGCCATAACTGCTGCCTCACACCTTATTTCAGGTGTCTCAAGCCCTTCACATTCAACATGTTCACAGTCGGTCCTTGTCTGGTGTTCATTATCTGGTGAAGAATATCATCTATCCATTTCAGAAGACAAAGTCATCCCTGAAATATCTTCCTTCCTCACTTTCTACACCTTGTTCATTGCCAAGTCCTCTGATTTTTACCTCCTAAATTTCACTCATATATGTCCATCTACCTCTTTCCTTTTTTTTTTGGACTTTTTATAAATAAAAGATGTTACTGAAAGTATAACATATCTCTAAAGCCTTCAGAGTGTGCTTGATATATAGTTAGCTTTCATTAAACTGCTGCTGCTGTTAGTACAGGTAGAGACATTTCTTTACACTGCCTGTGAGTTCCTGTGTGGTTTGATCCCACCCTCTCTCTCTCACACACTTCATCTGGCAGTGCCCCCTTCCACCCTTGTTCTCTGTGCTCACCTTTCTCCAGGTCCTCACACTCTCTGTGTTCCTCCCACCCTGTGACCTCGCCTGCACCTTACTTCTCTTTCCCTTCTTTACATGTGAACATGACTTCCCCTGAGAATTCCTCCATTTTCCCCTTGACTAGGCCAACTGCCTTGGGCTCACACATCATGGCGCATGGGTCCTTGTCACAGCTGCAATTTTGCATATGTTAGTGTAAGTCTTTGATTTATGGCATCCTCCCTCACTAGACTTGAAGCTCACCAAACACCTCTGCCATCTAGCAAAGGGCTTGCCATGAACTAGCTGCTTAGTAAATATTAGTTGAATAAATGTGTGACCTATAGAATCCAAAAACATTGGGCCTATAGAGTGATCATTTGGTCTACCCTTTTATGATGTGGAAATAAATGAAGCCCACTACAGTGAAAAACAAGCAGAGGCTATTACTCAGAGCTTGCAAGGAAGTCAGTCACTATCACTCCTTTTGTCAGAGACTCAAAGGCAGGCAGAGGAGTGAAAAAGCTTTTCAGTGAAATAAAGGGAAGGTTTTCAGGTATGACCTGACTAGAGGCTATGGGCATGAGAACACTATAGGCAGACTAATAGAAGTGGAGCATCCTATGTAATTGGTTAGAAGTACATATTTGGCTTTTCCTGGTTGGTCCTAAATAGGAACCAGCCACAAAATATCAGAAAACTTGCCAATTATTAATCAAATCCTGGCCATTTGGGGACCAAAATTGTTACAGAGATTATTGTTTGGCTTTCTGGACTGTTGGCTAGAGGTAGCAGTCTCACTTCCTATAACTCTAACCTTATAGTAGATAGTGTGTTGGCTTCTTGAGCTGGTTATTATATACTAGAGGCCTGCTGAATGAAAATTCATGCACTGGAGTGGGGGTGGGTATTCCTCAGTTGGCCTGCCCCCTCACAGTCCGGGAGCCCTCAGGGGCAGGAGGTGACCTAGTGATCAGGCGAAGATGATGCCCCCATCGCACCTCTGCTGCTGCCACTGCCAGCTGCGCAAGCCTCTGCCAGTCCTGGTTACTTGAGCCTTGGGTGACCCTGGGCTGCCACCATCTGAGGCTTGCCTGCACCTTGGACTGGCCCTGGTTGGCTGGGGTGCTGAGGATGGGTCTGGTCTTGCCATGCACCTGCCACCTCCACACCCGGTGGGGCTGAAAGGACTGGGGGGGTTCTCTGGAGGAGCGGGGCTGAGGCGACTGGGCACCACCATCTAGTGGCTATGGGAGCCACCATATTTGTGAAAGTGTGACAGTCAATTTGCACATTTCCTCTTTATTAGATAGGATGGTGGGTTGTTTCCTTGACTAGTTGCTGCAGATTTGGGTCAGAACTCTATTTTTATATATGGACTGGCCATTGTCCATTTGCATACTCAGGCTCTCACTCATATATACAATAAAGGAGATCTAGGAGTGTTAAGTCACTTGCCCAATGTCACACAGCTTGTTAATAACATCTATCTAGTGATGAATACCTTAGCCTTCTACCCTGCCCACTCACATAAAAGACAGTCTAAGCCTGTAATGTAAATAACAGATTTCTGTACTATAATATATGAACTAAGAACTGAGGGTCTCTTCAAGTATTCTTAAGGATCTTGAAGAGGGACTATCAAATAAGTTTTGCATTGAAGGTGATAATATGGCATTTAGTCTTACTGTTAGGAAAAGTTCTATATCTTCCCTTGACAAGCAAGTTAGCTTCAATTTTACCCTGGAGTAGTAGTAGGGTTCAGGTTATTCATTTAAGTGTGTTTTTCCTTAAAACATTTAAGACTTGAGCTGACAGAGGCAGAGGGTGTGTTGACATACGTGACTTAGGAAGATAAATGTGTTGACATGGGAATGGAGAACTATAATTTGTAGACCCAGGAAAGGGTCATTGTTAGCTTCAAGAAATTTCTCAAGGAAGCTCTTGTTTGTAATTAGGCTGACTGAGAGATGAGTACATTGTAAGTCTCAGACCCTGCAATTATCATCAGAGTACAAGTGGCTTCTCAGTAGTCCCTGCAGAGTGAGTCCCCTGTGTGAGCCACATTCCTGAACATACCTGCAGTCTGTGTTTTGAGCTCAGGAAGGTGAAGGTGTGGTGGAAAGAGGCCCTTGAGCAGTTCTCCCTTCAAGAGTGTGCCTGGGACATGATTAAGCCACCACTGGTGACTTTGGCCTGAAATGGCTTGTCATAATGTTTTCCTCCTGAGATTTAATGCATTTCTAGTCTTTCTCAGCCCCTCCTAGGATAGTTCAATTGCTTAAAGTTACTAGAAAATCCTGACCAGTGTAAACCCACTTACTTATTACAGCTTAAAGAATCCAATTACTTTTAAACTTCATGAATGTGCCCAAATAAAAATGTATTTGAATATTTAAACCCAGCAAATGATTAATTGAACAGATATACACTTAGGGGTTTGTTTTTTTTTGGAGTCTTTATAATCACATTGTAAACACACATATTTCACTAATTTTAATTTAGTGCCTTTGATGAAAATGCTTAGGTCGCCAATCCAACATATATAGCAAAGTGACAGAAATTCTCAATTCATATGTCACTAAGTTAATGATTGTGTGATTTAGTAGGGATGGGGGCGGGAGATGAAGTCAAGTTTATATCTGAACTATCTTTGGGGGAAGGAATAACTTAAGCAAGTAGTGGAATGATTATGAAACAAGATGTTTCTATAAGATATTCCTTTCAGACGATGGATGCTGTCATGCTGTGGCCTTGGCCAGTCGGGGAACGGAGTCATCTGACTCGCCCTTCCTGGGGATAGCCCTGCTGGTAGCATGGGTTTAAACTGGCCCATGAACCTGCCTGTCACCTTGTTACCCTTGCCCAGGTTCATCTGGATGGCTGTGGGGTCCTTGGTTGGTGATGTGGTCTCAAAGAACTTTGGACTGGAGAGCATCACAGATGTGAGATTTGTCACAAATAAGTAGTGACCCCTCCAAAAATGTTACTTTCATGCATCAGGGTCGTATTCTTTTACCATGAATAATTGTCCTTATTGTAAATCATTCTAACTACACATTACAGCAGGTTCTCTCAGTTATGCAACATTTGGTTAACCACCCCAAAGTTATTGTTTGTACTGGAAAAAAAAAATCTACTTTTCATTAAAAAAAAGAAAAGAAAAACCATATAGAGCAAAGACTACATACACCACTCCTCCAAAATAAAATATATTGCAAGAGGCATGAATTTCCTGGGTTGTGCAATTGAAGGATAAACTAAGGTATAGTAAAAATTTAATTAAGAGTTTATTCGAGCAAAAATCTGTTTGAATGGGGAGCTCCCAACTGGAGTGGTTAGAGCTCTGCCAGTAGGCGCCCGGAGGAGGATTGTAGAGAAAGCGCTGAAGCAAAGTAAGGCAATTCTTGACTGGTGATAGCTTAAAGCCTACTGGCTTTTTGTGACTAGTTGTCCCTAGAGATTTGATCTTATAACCTTGAGGCACTTGCAGACTTTGGTTTTGGTTTGCTTAGATAGGCTGCTAAGGCTTTGGAGCCACCCCAGTCTAATGGCCTTCTGGTTTGATTAATTTAACAGTCTCCAGGCTAGTTTGCAGCTTCAGATTTGACTTCTGGTGTGCCCGATAGCGAATACAATCCCATCCTCCCCCTCTAAGAGCTCCTCTGGCTGCCTCAGGCTCACACCAGTGGCAACGGCTGCCATCAGGGTTGGAGGAAGCCTCCTCACTGCTTCCTGGAGGCCACTTCTGGAGGGAGGGAAGTTGCAAGGAGAAAGGCTGAAGGAGAATCATCCTCCGTTTCTCTAGCTGAGTACTTGTCTGTAAGTCGGATCTCTTGGACGACCGCAGGCCACACATGATCTTCTGGGTGGTACAGAGTTTGGGGTCCTGCCACTGGGCTGGAACATTGCCCAACTCACCTTCAGTGTATGCTGTTCTCTAGAGAAGGCCCACATGCTTGTTTCTTAAGGAGAATGCTTCTCTGATGCCTGAAAGTAACATCTTCTTTTGGGAGGGGAGAGGGCAGGGATTCACTGTTTATTTATGACAAATTTCACATCTGTGACGCTCTCCACTCACAAGTTCTTTGAGACCATATCATCATCAGTGCCAAGGACCCCGAGCCCATCCAGGTCTCTCTTTGTTCCTTCGCTCTGCTGAGGAGTAAGGCATCCCAGGTAAATACTCCCTCTTCACTTTATGCCTTCTGAAGTTTTACAGAATGGAAACAGTTCACCCACCAAGCCCTAGCAGAGCCAAACACTAAACACCGAGACTTGCAGTGGAGAAATGTTGGCTAATTTTATTATGGATGGCGCCAGACAGGAGATTGGGAAGCTAAAGATCGTGTGCAGGTTACAGATTATATGGGACAAAAATCACATGATATGGTGGGTTAGAGGGTTTGGGGGTCCTGCCGGGAGCTGATTGGTTGGAGGTGAGGTAAGGGTAATAAGTCATTTTTCAATCTTGGACAGTTCTGGTGTCTGTTCCAGTGTCCCTCTGTCTGGTTTCATGGGAAAGTAACCAGGGAGCCATTCCATCTTAAGGCTCAGGGACTGAAACATAGTTTAGGTAGTTTAGGTCGTGTCTTTAGCCTGCTGAGGTTCAGACCCTGTGGCCACAGTCAGGCCCAGACTGCTGTCCTCTGCTGCCTCAGGGGTTGCTGATTACCCAGGAGGTGAAAGGCTGGGTCTTTGAGGGGTATAGAGAGAGAGACGATTTTTAGAGCTAGGCTTTAAAGCTAAATTTCAGCAAAATTCCAAGGACTTGCAGTTTCAGAAATCCTTTCCTTTAAGCCTTTTTCTCTACCAGCATTCCCCCTCCTCTCTTCCCTGTGCTAGTCTTCCACACCCAGCAGAAACCCCAGAACTCTAGTCTGGTTCTGTGTCTTGCAAATTTTGCTGCTTCAAGTGTTTGCAGACATCCAAGAGCTTATTTCTCAGCTCAGGAGACTGGTGAAATCTGCAATCACACTTATTTGTGGAGTTTATGTGTTTAGTTTTCTAACCTTGTAATAATTTTCTCTAATGCTTGCTACTCAAAGTGTCTTCATAAATGAGCAGTAGTGGCCTGAGTGTGTTAGGAATGCCGATTATTAAACATCATGCAATTAGAATTTGCATTTCCACAAGATCCTGGATAATTCCTATGCACGTTGAAGTTCCAGAAACTCCACTCTAAACAACCAGATGAGGTCATGTTCCCTATGACATGGTAGAGACACGAGGCAGGAAGTAGATCAAGACAGAATTTCTAAGCCTGCACCCTTTAAAGAAAGTGCGCATCCCACCCGTTGCTGAATCGCATCCCTACAAGGCCATGAACTTCAGCCTCAGGAAACTAGTCTGAGAATCTCAGCATCTAGGAATCTTTGGGTTCTGGGTTTGTTTGTTGGAACAAGACCTGACTTCAATGCTCTCATGTTGAAACATTTCTTCACATTAGTCCTTAATCTGCAGAGGCTTGACCCGGCAAACATTTAATCCTGACAAGCATCAGGTGGCCCTCACAGAGTCCATAGCACCCCCTCCCTCCCCTGATCCAGGTTCTGTGGAACTGTTGTACAATTCTGTGTGGTGTCTGTGATTGATAGAGATGCAAATGATGTCCTGTCTGATGGAGGTTCAATTTCCTTCCCTGCCTCACTGTGGAAAACCAGTTTTGCCTCAGTTTATATATTAATTTCGATATACCTCATCTATAAACTTGTTCTGCAGCTCTCTTTTGAAATAGCTATGAGATTGGCTTTTCTCATGAGTTTAAAAAAATCTTTATCACGAGTTCCTTTTTTATCTGCATGAGAGTCATGATTATATCTTTTTTTAAAAATTATTTTCCAACAGAGAACACTTTTCTTCTACCCTATAGTGGGGTTTTTGACCTCCGCACTATTGACATTTTGAGCCAGATCATGCTTTGCCGTGGGGCTTTCTGTGCATTGTAGGATGGTTAGAAGCACCCCGGCCTCTGCCCACTCGATGTTGCCAGCACTTCCTTTCCCCACAGTCACGACAACTAAAAATGTCTGCTGACGGTTTAAACACCCCCTGAGGAGCAACATCACCCCACCCCAGCCCCAGTTGAGAACCACCGGCTCATAGTTAATAAATACACATCTTGTCACTATTAAGCTGACACAACGCACAGTTAGAGTAGAAATAACATTATTCTCTCATTTTTTGTTAAGTAGGAGGGATGAGCAAATCTGGGAATATCATGTTTCAGATGTTATGAAAGCTCATGAGAGCTATGGGAAAAACAAACATCACTGAAATACAAAACAGAAGCCAAAAGTTTTTTTTTATTGTTTTTGGCAGAAAGCCTTTGGTTTAGGGTAACTTGGAAGGTTTCAGTGTCCTGAGGTGTCCAGGAACTGGCTCGGGGGAGGCCATCACCTGCCAGGAAAAGAGGTTTGCTTTGGGTCCACTACCATAAAGGACTGAGTGCCTGAGTTATTCTACTTGAGCTGCTTCTACCCTGGGAGTGTCCATGGGTAACAGGTCCATTCCCTCACTCACTTGCTCATTTATTCATCCACTGACTGTCCACAATGGGCCAGGAGCTGTGTGTGCTGGGGGAGGAGAAAGTAGAGATCCGAGATACAGTCCCTTTCTCCCAGGAGAGTTTAGTCTACAAACTAGCAAAATGGAGATGTGGTCATCACAGCCATGATAGTAGCTTCTATTTATTGCATGCCATGTGCTCAATGAAGACAGCTTCTTATGTAATTTATGCCCACAATAACTCTAGGGGCAGGACTGATTGCTTTCCAAATGAGGAAACTCAGGAAGGTTAAGAAACTTGCCCCAAGTCACATCTTCTGGCAGAGCAGGACCTGGAATGCAGCCTGTGTGATGTTGCCATGTAGACCAGGCTGCCTGCCTCTCCACTGCCCTCTGCTAAGTGTGGTAACAGACATACAGGCATACACAACAGAGAACAGAGCAGGTAGGCTAAAAAAGGTCAGCTTCTCCGAGGAGGTGACATTTGAGCTTGGCCTTGAAGCGTGACTGGTGCTGGCATGTGCGTGTGTGCTTGTTCCCATTCATCAAACATTTATGGGGCAGCCACACGGGCTCAAGGACTCTGCACTGTGAATTTAAAACTAGCATCACCTACACATTTCATAGAAATGCAACAATGCTACATGTGGTTTCTTGTGTCAGATTTCTTTTACTTAGCGTCATGTTTTTGAGGTCCATCTGTATCGTAGCATAAGTATTCATAATTTTTGGAAAACATAAAGTCAATTGTGGGAACCTCTTTCCACGTCCTGCGTGGTTCAGGGTTCCCAGTTCAGGGTTCGGGTTCTGAAGGAGGCCGCACGCAAACGGAATGAGAGACCAGAAAACATTAATTTGGCGATATTGGGGGGCCAGGTGGGAGCCTTCCTCTAGTGGAAAGGACTGCCACTTGCTCTGGCCTTTTTCTCCCTTTTATTAAGGCTTTGGGACACACCCCTAGCCTTTAGGCAGGAAATAACAAAAACAGAAATTAACATGAAACAAACAGATAGAGGTTGCTTCAACCAATAATGTTTCAACTAAACAGTGAGTAATCAGCTCTGATCTTTCAGAGCAATTAAGGTTGACCAGCCTTCTGGCTTCTTGTTTACATCCATTTAGTGAGAACAATATTTGGTTTCCAACAGTCAATCAAGATTGAAATTATGGATTCATTGCTGGGGCCCACCGGACGGGGGTCCCGTGTCCTCGGAGTCATGGAGGCACTAATTCCTGGTTTCAACAAGCTCCAGAATGTCTTCAATATGGTGGGCGCTGACATCATCCAGATACCTCAGGCAGTTGTGGTGGGGACGCAGAGCAGTGGAGAGAGCTCAGTGATAGAGAGGTAGTGGGGAGGACCTGCTTCCCAGGGGCACTGTTTTGTCACCCGGAGACCCCTCATTCTGCAACTAGTCCATGTTCCACCTGAAGATCAATGAGAAACAATAGGAGAAGAAAATGGTCTGGAAGCAGAGTGGGGTAAATTTCTTCTCACCAAAGGTGAACTTTACACGGATTTTGATGAAATTCGACAAGAAATTGAGAATGAAACAGAGAGAATTTCAGAACATAATAAGGGAGTAAGCCCTGAACCAATTCATCTTAAGAATTTTTTTCACCCAACGTTGTCAATCTGACACTTGTGGATTTGCAAGGAATGAATGACCAAGGTGCCTGTAGGTGATCAACGTAATGATATTGAGCTTCAAATCAGAGAGCTCATTCTTTGACTCATCAGTAATCCAAATTCCATTATCCTCGCTGTCACTGCTGCTAATACAGATATGGCACCATCAGAGGCACTTAAAACTTCAAGAGAGGTAGATTCAGATGGTCGCAGAACTCTAGCTGTAATCACTAAACTTGATCTCATGTATGCAGATACTGATTCCATGGATGTATTAATAGGAAGGGTTATACCAGTCAAACTTGGAATAATTGGAGTAGTTAATAGGAGTCAACTAGATATTAACAATAAGAAGAGTGTAACCGATTCAATCCGTGATAAATATGCTTTCCTTCAAAACAAATACCCATTTCTGGCTAACAGAAATGGAACAAAGTATCTTGCTAGGACTTTAAACAGGTTACTAATGCATCACATCAGAGATGGCTTACCAGAGTTGAAGACAATAATACATATTTTAGCTGCTCAACATCAGTCTCTTCTAAATAGCTATGTTGAACCTGTAGATAATAAAAGTGCTACTTTACTTCAGCTTACCACCAAATTCGCCACAGAATATTGTAATACTATGGAAGGAACTGCAAAATATATTGAAACGTCAGAGCTATGCGGTGGTGCTAGAATCTGCTACATTTTCCATGAGACTTTTGGGAGAACTTGAGAATCTGTTGGCCCACTATATGGCCTTAACACGACTGACATATCGACCGCTATTAGAAATGCTACTGGTCCTCCTCCAGCTTTGTCTGTGCCTGGCGTTTCATTTGAGTTACTGGCCAAGCGGCAGACCCAACGCCTGGAAGAGCCGGGCCTCTGCTGTGTGGAGCTGGCTCATGCGGAAATGCAAAGGCTCATTCAGCACCGCAGCAATTACAGCACCCAGGAGCTGTTGCGGTTTCCCAAACTTCATGATGCCATAGTTGAAGTAGGGACTTGCCTTCTTGGAAAACGGTTGCAAGTCACAAATGAAATATAGTCCATAACGTAGTGGCAATTGAATTGGCTTATATCAACACAAAACATCCAGATTTTGCTGATGCTTGTGGGCTAATGAACAATGATACAAAGGAACAAAGGAGAAACAGGCTAGCAAGAGAGTTGCCTTCAACTGGATCACGAGATAAAGTCTCCTCAAGTTCCAAGTGCTTGGGCACCTGCCTCCTGGGAGCCCTCCCAGCTGCTTCTCCTGAGGCTGATGGCAAGGTTTTATCTGGAGGTGGTGGGGTTGGAGATGCTGTTCAAGAACCAACAGCAGGCAACTGGAGAAGAATGCTGAAAACTTCAAAAGCTGAAGAGTTATTTGCTGAAGAAAGATCAAAACCAATTCCAATTAGGCCACTAGTCCACAAAAAGGCCATGCTGGGAATCTGGGGATGTGCACACCAACTTTCTACCGGCGAGCAGCGAGATTATGAAATTATTGAACGACTCATCAAATCTTACTTTCTTATTGTCAGAAAGAATATTCAAGACAGGGTGCCAAAGGCAGTAATGCATTTTTTGGTTACTCATGTGAAAGATACTCTTCACAGTGAGTTAGTAGGGCAGCTGTATAAATCATCTTTATTGGATGATCCTCTGACTGAATCTGAGGACATGGCACAACGTAGGAAAGAAGCAGCTGACATGCTAAAGGCATTACAAGGAGCAGGTCAAATTATTGCTGAAATCAGAGAGACTCATCTTTGGTGAAGAGAAATGCTTAATACTGAGACTTTGTTGACTCAAAAATTACTGCCTGTTTTATTTATGAACTTCTGTGTATTGCAATGGTATGAATTGCTCAGATGAAGACTGGCTACACACTGAAAATTGTACTCTGTATTACAGAATGAAATCACACACTTAACCTAAATAAATGACTGTTTCTAAAGTTTCCCAATATATATAAAATACATCAAGTCTTTCTTGTGATAGTTTCATTTGAACTTAAAAAGAAATGCTAATGTTCTCATTGTATAAGCAGCTCACCTGTGTAATCTATTAGTAATCTTAAACCTGCTGCCATAGTCCTTCAAAAAGAATGCACCAAGACATATCCTAAGACTGTACTGCATGTATTATATAGGCTGATCTGGCTTTGAAAGATGTGGGTTGACAAGTTACTCCTGGTCACTGTATTACACCTGTCCTCATTAGTTCTACCTCTGCAACCTTTGATGTGTTAGAAAGTCGGATGCACAGAGGATCTGTAACAATGACGATGATGCAGTGTGCATAACGTGTAGCCACAGAGCCCTTCCACTTCTGGGTCCACATTGCCTAGTCAGGCATTAAAACATCTGATTCTTACTTAAACCCGGAAGCATGAACTACATGTTCCTGTATTAAAAACAACCACCTAGACTTGATTATATAGTGAGACTTGGTGATAACCAGTTCCTTTTGGTTTTTAGAGGTTCTTAAAAAATTTAGATATATCTTAAAATTGTGGTATTAAACACCATGCTCTGAATTGGAGGTGAGACTTAAAACTAAATACTGTGCTACATCAGTAAGTATTAGATGCTAATTGCTACTTTTGCTTCACATGAGCAAAATTAGAATAGAGGTGTGACAATACTGGTGGAGCCTTATTTAAAAAAAAACAACATGCTGACACATACACTCCTAATGGCTTATAGACAACTAATGTGCATTTAGGAGCTTGGGAGTGAGGTTTAAAACATACATTTTATTAAAATTCCTCAGGTGATTTTTGATATGAATTATTATAACTATTAAGATAATGGTCAAAATTCTTAAAGCATCTAGCAGATATTAAAATTTCCTTTTAAGGCACAATATTTATGAAGGACTATTGGCAATATAAATATATCTGTTAACTTTAGGTACCCATTTACTAAAAAATAACAGGCTCACCAATTTATCTCAAACATAAAAAAAAAACAGATTCAGAACTGGTTAGAATACATGGTACCAAAATGTTTGTTAGTGCACTTTAAAATCAATCGGCCATCTTTAAACATTAGCTTTGAATTATACCCATCCATGATTTACTTACTTTAGTCTTTTGAATTTGTAAGGTGGGAATAAAAGCCCTTCAAATGCATCTTTCTCCAGCATATCAAACAGATTTCCAATTAAAAAATGTTCCCTATAAAGACATGCTATGGTAATGCACTTTCTAGTACTACATACCTTGTGCAAAGAAAAACAGGCAAGAAAGGTGTGACAAGAGAAAACCTTTGTTGGTTCTAAACTGGACGAAGTTCTGAAATGTGGAGATGATCTATGACATTTATAATGGATACCTGTATGTTCTTGCTGTGTAAATAAAATTGCTGATATGAAATGACAGAAAAAAGATTGAAATTATGTTTATTTTCTTTTGCATTTTACAAATCTTATTTTTAAATGTCCAGGTAACACAAATTCATAGGCACAGAAGTATATTGGTGGTCACTTTGAGCTCGAGACGAGTTTTCTTTTGTGATGATGAAAATAATTTAAGATTGTGGTGATAGTTGCATAACTATGCACATATAATAATCATTAAAATGTATACTTCAAATGAGTGAATTTTATACCAAGTGAATTATTTTAATAAAACGTAAACCATGAAACACCCCCCCCCCACACACACATGCTTTACCTCGGTCAGGTTTCTAACATTTAAAACTATTTCCTGACCTCCTTTATTTTATGTGTAAGTGGTATAACCCAGGTTCTCCACGTTCTCCAGGCCCCCAGAATTAGCTGGTTATGACTCTGTGAAACAGTCATTCTCCATCTCTCCTCCATTCGGAATTGCTAGGCCCCATTTTGGACAGCAGTCGCTGTCAGAAGGTTCCTCTTGGAGCTTGGCCAGCTGAGGTTTGTGCACGTAAATCACAGTGTTAGCCTCCTCAGATAAGAGTAGGCTAAGAGGTTTTTCAAGAAACATGCCGACTGCCTCGAGACAGCTCCGATTGGAAAGCTGCCATGATCGCCGATAAAGACTCTCTCCTTGACCGAACTCGGATCAGGCTTCTCCGACTTCCTTTCCAATTAGGCTTTTGGGCTTTTATGTGTGTCTCTGCATTGTCCTGTGTTAGCAAGAATCTTTCTAAGTCTGTTTAGCCAGAACTCCCACCCTGGATATCTGATCACTCTTGATATTGAAGGTGTCCTCATCCCCCAAGGTCCCCACAAGCGGATAGCTGACCACCCTGCTACCTTCTGCAAGAATCCTGTTCGGGCCAAAACCTGTTTGGCTCAGTGGATAGAGCATTGGCCTGTGGACTGGAAGGTCCCAGGTTCGATTCCAGTCAAGGGCATGTATCCTGGTTGCGGGCATGTCTCCAGTAGGGGCCGTGCAGGAAGCGGCTGATCGATGTCTCTCTCTCATCGATGTTTCTAACTCTATCCCTCTCCCTTCCTCTCTGTAAAAAATCAACAAAAAATATATATATATTAAAAAAAAAGAATCCTGTTAGGTCAGTTTAGCAGAATCCCTGATATTTCCTCTTAGTAACTTTCCATCTATGACCCCTACCCTGTTCCTTGGCTATAAATTCCCACTTTGCCTTATTGTATTTGAAATTGAGCCTAATCTTTCTCTCCACACAAAAACCCATTGCATCAGTCCTAACATCAATTACTGTAGTCCTTTGAATAGTGAAATACATGAAATAAGGCAACCACAACATCGGAATGATTTGACTCACGTTCTTTCACAAGCATCATTAATAATTTTTTCTTTAATAGCCCTTCTTCACGAGAAAAGGTAGGAGGCACTTCTCTAGCTCAGGGCAAGCTGAGCTTCTTGTGAGTATCTGGTTTATTTTAGCTTCTGGAAGAAATAAATATCTTGTTTTATGGTATTTTTTTCCTCTATCAAGTGTGCAGAGGTATATGGTGTGCATTTTTTATGTTATTCTTACTCTCATGTTATTATTTTCATATCTATTATTTTTCTACCATCCATTCCCTTAAATATTTACTCATCCTTAAATCTATGTATTATCTGGCAAGTGCCTTCAAACCTTTCTGGAATAGTTAATATAAATAGCTTTTTAAAAATAGATTGAATTGTTGTCATCCTCAGTGGAATTTAGTCTCACTTTTGCCCCCAGAGCCACACCAAACCCGTCCAATCCTGTAACAATTTGAAAGGTGGCTGGCTATATGTCAACCCTAAGCTTTTCTGGGTTGAATCGTAGTGAGTAAACTTTTAATCTATAAATAAGGAGAGCTTAACTTCCAAAAATTTTTTTTTCAGATGGATCCACTTGTCAGAGGGGTCAATAGAGGGACATATTAACTATTTCTAATCATGCAAGTACATAAGTAGCCTCTCCATCTATCTAGCCCCGTACATGTTTAAACACTAAATTGGTTAATGCTACTGGGCATGCCTTTCATTTCCACAGAATGGTGTTTGTTTGGAAAGGATCTTGAGGCATTGAGGTCTTACGATACCATGTAAAAGCAAGGCATTCTAAAGCCCGTCAGTGTTTTAAAAGAGAATAAAACAACCAAGCACAAGTATGGTCTTTGGCTAACTTTCTAGAGAGAAGAAAACAAGCCATCTGCCGGGAACAGGCTGCTCGCGGCCGGCGGATCACAGGGCCGAAGGAAACACTCACAGTAATTAGCCGAAGCACCAGAATAGAAACTTCAGCAGTGCTTTGCCTGTTGTTATGGTGACAGCCCCCCAAACAGCCCATCCCTCCCCCTCCCAGGCGCGCAGCACTTTCTGTGGCCTTCCATCTGGTGTGCGTTCTTGTCAAGTGCAGTGAAATTAGACGGACTGCTCATTTGTCACCCTGGCATTGTGTGCCTGAGTTGGGTTGTGGGGAGAGGAGGAGAAGATGGATTAGAAGAAGTGGGGGGCGGGGAGAGGCTGTCCTCTGCGCTCAGCAAGAGGGACAGCACGGCAGCTGGCCCATCAGCCTGCATCACCCGACAGGTGCTATCAAGGGGCCCAAAACCCGATGATGACTGATAGCGCCTGGGTGACAAAGAATTAGAGCTGGCCGTGGGATCTTAACGTGCCAGGACGAAAAATAGTGCTGAGGCCCCTGACTTAGTAAGACATCATCCACATTCACTCTATTTCTAAGTTGTTGAGTAATTTCCATGGGTCCTTTAGAAGGTGTGAGGTGCAGAAAATTCTTGTTGACCTGCAGAAAATCCAAGCGTTTAGCTTAGAAAAACTGTAACTGGGTTGCTTATCTTTCTTAGGGTCTTGCTCATTTTGGAGCTACACATGAAGGACATTGATTTGATTACCAACTGTCTGCTACTGTCAAGAGCACCATCTCTACAGAATCCCTGGGCTGCACACTGAAGGGGTTGCACACAGAGGGCTGCACACTGAGAGGGCTGCACACTGAGGGAGTTGCACACTGAGGGGGTTGCACACTGAGGGGGTTGCACACTGAGGGCTGCACACTGAGGGGGCTGCACACTGAGGGGGCTGCACACTGAGGGGGCTGCACACTGAGGGAGTTGCACACTGAAGGGGCTGCACACTGAGGGGGCTGCACACTGAGGGAGTTGCACACTGAAGGGGTTGCACACACTGAAGGGGCTGACACTGAGGATGCACACTGAGGGGGCTGCACACTGAGAACTGTACACTGAGCGCACAGCTTCTCTGTCTGTCATGCACTGGGAATTCCGGAGAAGATGCATGGAAGTGCTGTGGAAGGAATGGGTGCTGTACTCAGGAGAAGAGCATGGTTTGCCTTGGCATAGAATCTCTAGGTTTGGAAGTTTTATTCCCTTAGTACAGTGGTTGGCAAACTCATTAGTTATCAGAGCCAAATATCAACAGTACAATGATTGAAATTTCTTTTGAGAGATAAATGTTTTAAACTTAAACTTCTTCTAACGCCACTTCTTCAAAGTAGACTTGCCCAGGCTGTGGTATTTTATGGAAAAGCCACACTCAAGGGGCCAACGAGCCACATGTGGCTCATGAGCTGCAGTTTGCCGACCACTGACTTAGTAAGTCTTCCCTGAACTGTGCTGCCCTGTGGACTGGAGTGTTCATGTAATGCATAGATACCATTTGTCGGGGCTACGTAGGGAAGAGATTTCTGAGACTTCTGGGTGGAGGCTGAGCCTGCTAATAGGGAACACGCGCTTTCAAGCCACACCTGTCCCTGTACGCATGAAACACAGCCTCAGGGCCCGCCAGGTGTCTCCCCTGCCGAGCTTTTGTGATGTTCAAAGTCAGCCTTGAGGTCCCTGTACACGATGCAGACATGTTTGTTTTATTTTTTTCCTTTTCCTGGAAGCCAGACTCTGCCATTCATCACCCAAATTTATTTCTAAGGACACGTTTCCGTGACATTGAAAACAGAACCCGTTTGAGGTAGATAATCTTTAGTCAGGCTGGGCACGGTCCTGTGCAATGGAATCACTGGGGGCAGCAGCTCGCTGCATTGTGCCTGTCACAGCCAGCAGGTCTCAGGGGTCAGCCGGTCGCATTTGGCAGAAGAGCTAATGCAGGTCAGAGAGCTGCTGCAAGAGCAGAGTTGGGTTGAGGGGGGCAACACCTCCCACCACCCTGCGATCGGTTTTCATGGGAGACGTTTGCATATGCTTGGTGGGGGCACGGAAAAGAGAGATGATCGGCAACTTCTGGTGGTGTCAGAAAGAGGTGCGGCAGGAGCATCTTCCACCTGGGAGCTTTCTCCGTCTGTGGGAAGTGCGTGTATGATCCAGGGTGCCCCGCATCTGTGGGTGTGCCGTGCCCTGCGGGCTCAGACTGGCCCCAGTTGTCTGCTCACCCCTTGCTGGCTCTGTTCCCTGAGAACATTACTTGAAGTCTGTGGCTTTCATCTTCTCAGTTGTAAGTTGGAAGTAGGCATACCACCCAGCAGTGCTGCTGTGATGATTCAGAGAAATAACACAGAAAACGTCTGGGCACACTGCCGGCACATAGTCAGTGCACAGAGCTGGTGCACAGCGCCATTACACATTCTCTCTAGTTGAGTGCCTCCCCATCGCTCTCTCCTGCCTGGCTCCCCACTCATGTCTTAGACCTTAAGCTTCCCCTTCAGGCTCTCAGTAAACAGACTGTATGCCTCTCCCTGCCAGGCAGCTGTTCAGGTTCCAATGGCAGATGGCCAGCGTCCTCCTGCCGTTAACATCTGACAGTCTTTGTGAACAGTAATGGCTCGGGCCTGCCTTGACTGGTGACCCACAGCATCAGGCCCATGGTTTCTGTTGGCAGTTTCTGGCACCACAGGGGTAGGACCTGCCCCCCTCCCCACGCCCACCCCGAGACAAAGGCAGCCTCAGGAGGCAGGAAGCCAACATGAGTGTGGGGACCCTCATTCTCTAGACTGCCTCCCAGTCCTTCCGGAGGCCTCCAGCTTTAAGCCTGTTTGTGTGCCTTGTTCCAGATGAGTTCATTCAACAAGCATGGGCCCAGCAGTAGGCTCAGTGCTCAGGACACAAACTGAGGAAGATCTAGTTCCTGTCGTGGAGTTGCCTGTGGTCTCGTGAGCTGAATGCTTAGACAATAAGACAGGGAAGACAACCAGCCATGACAATTTAGTGGTCTTACCCGAGAGGGAAAAGTCACATCTGCCACATTTTCAGGGCCGACTCTGCTTCCAGCACCATTCCTACCAGATCCTATGTCGTTTAGCCCTCATTTAGGGTGATTACTCTCACATTACAGATGGAGAGGCGAAGGCCTGCAGAGGTTAATGACCTGATCAAGGTCGCCCAGCCTGTCTGTGGGTAACCAGAGTTGAAACTGACACACTACACTCCAGATGTGCAAAACCAAGTCTCTTCTGTGACCCAGCTCATCTGCTGGATGAGATTCCCCCTGACCTCAGCACCAGCATAACCATGCTCCTGGCATGTAGCTCCATCTCTTCCAGCCCTGTTTGGTGTAACACAGGGATTTTGAAATCCAGCTTCCTGCTGGAGCTCTTTTCTTCATCTCCCTCCCCCTTCCTGACATGCACCTGGGTTCCAGCAGGAGCTCATGTTTCCTCCTGACACACCTCTCTACCCTGGCTCCCACTGGCTGAGGAGTGACCCCTCGGGCCTGATATTTGGGTGATGCCCTGGGTAGGGGGCTCTGCTGGTCCCACCTGATTCTTTGTGAGCTGCGCAGGCCCTGGTGCTGGCAGGTGTGCAGCTGCCCTGATTTGAGGTCTTGTTTCTAAGCATCATCAGAGGCTAAAGTCTCTACAATTCACCGACTCCCCAATCCCATGCCCCATCCCCACCCTCCCGCAGCTGACTTTATCTCATCTCAGCTCCAGCTGGTGCCCCAGCTCTCCCTTGTGTCTGCTCCGATCTGACCCAGCCCCAAGGGCAGTGACCATCCCACTCTCCTGCTCCACTCAGCTTCCCCCACCTGAGTGTGCCATGGCAGGCCCCAGCTCCCTGCAAGCCGCGCTCTCCCTCCCTTTTCCTCGGAGAAGTCACCCCAAATTATCTAGTTCAAGTCAGCCAAGCCTGCTATTGAGCAGTTGTAAGTTGAATTTTTGGAATTTAGAAAGCCCTTTCTCTCTCCACGTGTGAATGGTTTGGCTGTTATCTTACCACCTGAAGCTAGTAAGTCAGCCTGCAGCTCAAAGCGCATTGAGGACTTCTGTGTTCCAGGCAGCACCTGCTCAGGCATTTTAGTTGAGTGAAAACCCTCATGGCTGAGCCTCAGAGGTGGAAAGGCTGCAGGAAACAAACCTGCCCCGTGATGAGGGAGAAGCCCTTTGGAGGCATTTCAAAGAAACGGTCACCGCAACACACCGCAGAGGCAGGCTTTGTGTCTGCCTTCCTGTGCTGCTTTCACTGGGCTGTGGTGCCGCTCTCCATGCCTGGAGCACAGAGGAGGAGACCTCCATGGCCAGGCTGGGGCGTGGGGAGCAGCAGGACTTCCAGCTTATTCTAAGAGTTAAGTGAGTCAATTATTAATGGGACAGCGTTGGGCGTAAAAGAATCAGCATGGGAAGGGAAGTGTGAGAAGACAGAATAATTCGTGGAATTGAATATATTCATTGTCTCCTTCTATAAATGGGTCTTGAGCAGGCACAATTGCCAGGCCTGGGCTGAGTACTGGGGATGGAATGACACTGTGACCACAGCTTAAAATCTAACGGGAGTTTCCCCTCCCCACCTGTGGGGCTGCTGGGCAACCCTGTGGGGGGGTGTGTGTGGTGATCACTATGAGGAGCACAGGAGGATGGAAGACAAGCAGTGTAGACAGTGAACTTGCGATGTTAGTGAACAGTTTCACAGACATGCCTCGTACATTTCTCATGGAATAGAGCTGGGCCAGTTATCCCTTGCTGGGTAACAAACCACTCCTCAACTCGGTTTAAAACAACAACTATTTCATTGTTTGACTGACTCAGCTGGGTCATCTACTTCTTGCCATCTCAGTTGGGGCTGCAGTCATCCGAGGCTGGAGCAGTCTGACAGTTCAGCCCATGAGGCCTGGGAGGGGATGGTTAAATCTGCGCTCAGCTGAAAGGCTGGGGTAGCCAGGTCCCGTCTCTCTCTCCCGAGCTCTCTCCATGCAGGCTTGGGGCTCTCCCTCCACATGCTACCTCCACATAGTCTCTCCACCTGGTTTCTCCAACAGGGCAGCCAGACTTCTCACATGATGACGGTTCAAGGTTCCTGAAGGCATGCGATCCGGGAGACAAGAAGCGGCACCGCTAAGCCTCTTGAAAGTTAGGCTGGAATGTCTCCCACACATCCCCTGGTTGATGGGAGTCACGGGCCAGCCCCGGTTCAGTGTGGGAGGGGATTCTGCAAGGCAGGAATTTTCGGAAGTGTAGTTCATTGTGGGAGTGCAGTCATCTTTGCAGACTAGCTGGTCCGCTAATATGTAAACGCACAGACAATGCAGAATGGGCTGTAACAACATTTTATTTTCAGGGTTAACACCATAATCATTATATAATCATATTATTTTTTTTTGGGGGGGGGACCATATTACACCCACTGCCCTTAAACTACTTTTCTTTCATTCAGCAATATATCATAAATATTTCCTTAAGCAATTCAATATTCTTCCATAAAGGTACTTTAAAATGTATAAAGTATACAGTAGAGTACACAGATTTTAATTTGTATAGCTCAGTGCCTTTTTATATATGTGTTCACCTGTGTAGTGTTCCCCTATGTCCACATACTTCTTAGGGCAATTATAGAACATTTTGAGTACTTCCTTTGTGTCATGCCCCAATCCATTCTAGTCCCTCCTTCTCTCACTGAGGTAACCACTGCCTAGACTTCTAACACTATCAAGTAGTTTTGGCTGTTTTTTAACTTCATGTAAGTGGATCATATGATACATAATTCTTTGGATTTGGGTCCTTTTGCTCCTCAAAAGTCTGTTAGATTGACCCATAGTGTTGCTTGAAACTATAGTACATTATCTTTCTATCTTTATGGTAGTATTCTATTGTATGAGCAAACCACAATTTAATTCTCAGTTCTACTCTTCATGGAACTTAGGTTGTTTACAGAAGTGTTAATATTCTATAACTAATTAAACAAATGCCTTTTGTTGGACATTGAGTTTATTTTATTTCCGTTATAGACAGTACTGTGATAAATATTCTGAAAGACAAACCCTTATGCACATTTTGTTCTTATCTTTCTTTTTTATTTATTATTTTTAAAATTTTGAAATTATTTCAAACATATAAAGATACAGAAAAACATAACATACATTTAGGTATGTACTGCTAATATTAAACTGATACTAACAGTTTGGTATATCTGCATCAGACTTCTCTTTATTTTATTAAATCAATTTTAATTTTTAAATTATAGTTGACATACAATATTATATTAGTTTCAGCTGTACATCCCAATGATTAGAGACTATATATATCTTATTAAGTGATTATCCCAATAAGTACTCATTTGACACCATGCCCAGTTATTAGAATATTTTTTTTGTCTATATTTCCTATGCTCTACTTTATACCCCCTAGACTATTCTGTACCTACTAATTTGTACTTCATAATTCCTTTACCCTTTTCACCCATCCCCCAAGTCACCTCCCATCTGGCAATTGTCCAAATGTTCTCTGTATCTATGAGTCTCTGTATCTCTGTTCTGTTTTTTTTTTAATTTTGTTTCTTTTGTTCATTTGTTGATAGATATGTATTTATTGCCATTTTATTGTCCATATTTTTTATCTTTTTTAAAATCTTTTTTTTTCACTCACAGGCAACTCAAGTGAATGCTTGTTGTTACAATTACATGCAGATCTTTATAAACTGGTGACCAAAGTTACAGCGCGAATATTCTCAATATACACGTCAGACCACTATGCTGGGCTGAGAGGACAGTTTGGGACCCTGTCAGGTCCTCAGGACCTTGGAGAGAGACATGTAATACTCCACAGTGCAAACTGCTGACTGTTTAATTCCTAGGGGAAAGAACATTTTCATGTTCAGTTACTACTTGTTCATTAGATTCTCTCACATACTTAAGTTTGTTATTTTGTAGGGTTTTCAAGTCATCTGTGCATATGTATTGACAAATTTAGTAGTCTAGATGGAAAGTAAGGTAAGTTCTGTATTATTAAAGATATATTATTAATATAATGTCTCTTTGAGGGTTTGTGATAAGAATCATCCTACATATTTTCCATGATAAGGATAAAAAGAGATGGACTATGTGAAAATGCTTTGCATCCTGCAATCATCACTAATAATCACTCACTGAATAGGTAACCAGGTATTCTGTAAGAGATTTTGTCTTCTCTTTTGTGCTTTTTTCACTTCATGTTTGGTTCCTGAATCACATTTTCTTGGTACATGGGAAGATACATTGGCCAATTTGAAGTTGGACCAATTTCTGTAAATTGGCAATATTTCTTGATACAAATACCAAATGAACAGCCTGTGAATTGCAAGAGACTCAGAACTGATGCTGGCCATTTTCCTGCCGCACATTTTCATTTATAAAATGCGAGTCAAAATTTATGCTTCAAAGAGTAGTTGTAAGAAATAAATGAGCTATCTGTAAAAGCACTTCACAAAAACATAGTGCTGAACAATTGTACCACTTTACTAGTTGCTATTTTTCTCCTTCAAAATATCCTCAGGTGTAGTGTTACCAGCTGTATTGTCTGTAGTCTATATTTTTCAACTTTTCAAGAGACATTGAGAAATTTACTCTTAACACTGAGATTTATTAAAGCACAGTTTTATTTTCCCATCACATCACAATAAAGAACATGTTATTTCAGTTGTAACTAACATAAAAAAGTCTCTCAATTACATATATCTTAGCTTAAATGAACATACATCATTATGTTATATACTTTACTATTTGTAAAATAGCTGTCAGCTACAAACATATCAGTCTACCCATTAAAATTCATTAATGCTGTTGTCACAGAAACTGGGATTCTAAAAATGAATAAATGTCCATAGGCTTATTATTAAAATAAGAAACATTTATCTTGTGATAACATTGGTTTTCAGTTGCTTTATTTCTGTTATGTAAGTGCCAGGCAGGAACTGTTGACTTTGTTACTTCACCTACAGAGAAAAAGTCTTCCCATTAAAAGCCAGATATGGTCTGAAATTCTACATGACAATTCAACTTCTTGATTTAAAACATTTTAGTTTGTATAGTCTTTTGATACATATTAAAATATGTATCAACAATACAAAAATTCAGAATTTTTAAAGGGTATGTAATGAAACATTCCTTTCCCCTCCCCATCTAGCTATTCAGGTCTTATCTTTAGAAGCAAATAGTGTAAATGGTTTCCTTTGAATATTCCGTAAATATTTTATGTGTATGAAGACATATATTTACATTTATAATTATCTTCACTTTTACCCTGTTATGGGATGAATTGTGTCTCCCTCAAGTTCATATGTTGAAACCCTAGCCCCGTGTATGACAGGATGTGGAGAAAGGGCTTTTAAAGAGGTGGTTAAGGTAAAATGAAGTTATATATGTGGGCCTAAACCAAAGTAACTTGTGTCCTTATAAGAAGAGATGATTAGGCCCTTGCTGGTTTGGCTTCATGGATGGAGCATCCGTCTGCAAAAGGAGGGGTCCCAGGTTTGTTTCCAGGCAAGAGCAGGTACCTCAGTCTCTCTCACATTGAGTCTCACATCGATATTTTTCTCTCTCTGTCTTTTCCCTCCCTTCATCTCTTTCTTAAAAGCCAAGAAGAGGGGTTCAGAAGAAAACAACCCTGCCAACACTTTGATCTTAGTGTTCTTGCCTCCAGCCCCTGGAATACATGTATCTTCTCCCCATTTTTCAATGAAACACCCATCTAGGAACTCCTGTGATGTCATTTTTCAGATGTAATTAAGTTTTCAGATCAGTAGGTGTCAAGATAAGAAGATTATCTGGGCTGAAACCGGTTTGGCTCAGTGGATAGAGTGCCAGCCTGTGGACTGAGGGGTCCCGGGTTTGATTCCAGTCAAGGGCGTGTGCCCTGGTTGCAGGCACATCCCCAGTGGGAGGTGTGCAAGAGGCAGCTGGTTGATGTTTCTGACTCTCTATCCCACTCCCTTCCTCTCTGTAGAAAATCAATAATATATATATATATATTTTATTTTTTTATTTTTTTTATAAGAAGATTATCTGGTGACATTTCAGGTGAGGGGAACCTAAGGGGTGGGGGAGGAACTGGGGATTACCTAACCACATAAACCCTTTAAGAGCAGAGAGGTTTTTCCATCTGGTTACCGAAGGAGAAGTCAGACATTTGAAGGATATGAAGGATTTGATGCACCCTTGCTGACTTGAAGACGGAGGGGGCATGTGGTAAAGATGTGGGTGGCATCTAGATACTAAAAGCAGCTCCCGCTGACAGCCAGCTAGGAAGCTAGGACTTTTGTGCCACAACCCAAAGGAATTGAATTCTGCCAATAACTAGAATGATTGTGGAAGTGAATTCCTCCCACTACCCAGGGCCTTTAGATATGAATTCATCTCGGCAGTCACCTTGATGTCAGTCTTGTGATACCTGACAGGGAACCCAGCCTTGCTGTGCAAACTTCTGACCTACAACACTGTGTGCTAATGAACGAGCATTGCTTTAAGCCATTAAATTTGGGGCAGTTTGTGATATGGACAGCAATAGAAACTAATGGAAGTGGTGGCAATGAAATAGGAGGGTCTCAGGATAAGATCTTCCCACCAACACAAACGTGCATTTAAGTGGGTCTATAGCATCAGCTTCTGGAAGAAAGTGGGGGTGGGGGAAGTGACTCAAACAGAAAACTCACTGAGCCTGATTAAATTTGCCTGAGATTAGAGTGAGTTTTCAAAAAGAGACAGAATGAGGACTCAAGTTAAAAATTAGTAAAATGAAGTTATGTTTTTTATGCTTCTGAGTCTATGTCTAATTTATACTCAGTGCTCATTCATTTGATGGTTAAAAGTGTTTAAGAATTTCCTTACCCTACAGTTCCCACAATGATACGTTTATTTTGGTTTGTTGCAGACTATTCACATGCTGAAAAGTGTTTTCCCCTGTGCCTGGATCTTTTCTGAAACATGGATTAAAAGACTTTAAGAGAAACATCTATTAATTGCAACATATTAACCTGTATGGATTCTGATTCAAACAAACTTTAAAGAAAAAATTTGAAATAATGGGTAGATTTGAATCCTGGTTGAATATTTTATGTTAAGAAATTATTGTTAATTTTCAAAGGTCTGATAATAGATATACATGTGTATGGATATACTATGTACATATAATAATGAAGCATTTATGGGTAAAATAATATAATGTCTGCAATTGCTTCCAAATAATCTTGGCTGAGGGTGAGAGATTAGTAGTTTTATAGACAACAAGTTTGGCCATGAGTTGATGAATCTTTTTTTAATCTATTGATTTTATTATTTATTTATTTATTTATTTATTCTCACCCGAGAATATTTTTCCATTGATTTTTAGAGAGAGTGGATGGAAAGGGAGAGAAAGACAGAGAAAACATTGATGTGCACATGCCCTGACCGGGACCAAGGATCTAGCCTGCAACTGAGGTACATGCTCTTGACTGGAATCAAACCTGGAACCCTTCAGTCTGTAGGCCAATGTTCTATCTACTGAGGCAAACAGGCTAAAGCTATATTTTATTGATTTTAGAGAGAGAGAGTAAAGGAGAAGGAGAGAGAGAGAAACATGGATGTGAGAGAAAAATATCAATCAGCTGCCTCCTGCACACTCCGCATTGGGGATCAAACCCACAACCCAGCATGTGCCGTGATTAGGAATCGAACTGTGACCTCCTGCTTCATAGGTTGACTTTCAACCACTGAGCCACATTGGCTGGGCAATGGTTCATATATTTTAAAGTAATTCATTCCTACTTAGAGACAGATTGCTTTACAGGTAATAGTTTACAGGTTTAAAATTTTATAACATTTTAAAATGTTAAAAATTATCCTTGGTTTTACCAAGATAAATGAAAGCCATTAAAAATCTCCACTAGAACAAGGTATGTAAAAATTTTTATGTTGTTCTTTTCTTGTTAAATAGCGAGAGCAAAATAACTTACTGGAATACAAAGATAAGGATATTTTCACAGAATCAGTACATTTAACCTTCCCATCTCTACTTGAGGTTGACAAAAACATACCACTGGCCATTTAGTAAAAAAATAAATCAATATGCTTGTGTATATACACCCATTACTTTATATACAACAAAGGCCTGGTGAAGGGGAAAATGAAAGAGTAGAGAAAACTATGGAGGGGTCAGGATGTGGTGGGACCAGTCGTGGTTTTCTAATTGAGAATGTCTTCTTGACCTGAGGGAACAGAGTTCTGGAGTAAAATAGCAGGTTCCCTTTTTAGTAGAAGCCTCCTGTCTGGTGCTGGAACACATCAATTGTATCCTCTTCCTCCATTTCCAACTGTCATTGATTTGCTTACCTGCCTATTGGACTGTTGGGCTTCCTCATAGTATGGTGACTGGGTTCCAATAAGAAGGAGCATCCCAAGAAGGAAGTAGGAGCTGCTGGTTTCTTGGGACCTGGGGCTAGCAACTGGTACCATTACTTTTGCTGTATATTATTGGCCAAAGAGTAGCAGAGCCTAGATTCAAGAGTGGAGACATAGACCTAAGACCTCACCTCTGATGAGAGGTGTGTTGAAATTTGGCTGGCGTGTTTTATAACTGCCGCACCCCAGAGTAATTTTCAGAGCTTAGATGTGAATCCACTTGTGTCTGAATCATAGAGTTCAAAGTCTTAAAAATTCTGTTTGGCATTTCAAATAGGAGGAGGGGTGAGAGATGATGGGATAGAATAATGGGAAAGCTATTTAAAATATTTTTTGTCGTATTGGAAGGGGTGGTGGTTATTGTTATATTATCCTGCTCATAATCATGACCATTTTGGAAAAAAAAATATTTGCACTATTTATGGAAAATTTCAATGATGTGATTTCAATGCTGAGTTTCTGGAGATGCAAAGGTAACTTATATTAGAGGTGAGTCTATTAAAAGAACAAATGGGAGGAGGACTTATTTCCCTTTTAGCAATAGATCTGAAGTCTAGATTTGCCATGAGCAAGAAGAGCTCAGTCTATGCTTTGGATTCATCAGAGAAGAGCAAGGTCTTTATTGCAGGCATGCCTTCACTCAGTCCCAAGTTACTCAACCGGGCTTTAACCCTGGGCTGCCATGGAAGCAGTCAAAACCCCGTCATCATACCTGACAGACGGGGCATGTGCCAGCCTGATTTGAACCTGACAGCACACCAAAATGGCAAGTCAAGTCTTCATTCAGCTGTTGGTTTTAAGATGCAAATAAAATCCAGCCCTTTCCCATTCTATTCTGTCACTGCCCCTCAAAATTCCTGCCCAGAGGGTAATAAAATTCTAGCCATGGCCCACATTCTCTTTGGGGATCTTGGGTTCTATTATAGCTAGAGGTGAAGATTTTCATAAATCACAGCTGATAAAAGATGGGCTTCAGCGAATACAACATGGTAAATAGGATCTTGTGCATGGTATTCGAGTGTCACTACTACAACAACACACTGAGTGGGTCCAGGGTACGTTATTTTCCTGTGGTATCCATTAACAAGGATAAAACAGTCATTTCTGCTCACCACGGAGCTTATTTTCCAGAATAAATCATCCTGACTGGGGTACCCGAGAGCCGCCCTCCTGGACCACAGCGGGATGCCCCCACACACAGCGTGGCAGAGAGGGTGCCTGCCCTGTGCTGCCTCTGGCTCCTGGTGCCCAGAGCGGAACAAGTAAAGCGCTCCGTGAAGGTAAGTCACAGGAGGGGCCTGCAGACTTGGCAGGAGGATGGCTGCTTAGACAGGTCTATTAGAGGAACGGGCAAGAAAGCCACGCCAGGAGGTGCACGTCTGCCAGGACTTGTCTCCCCAGGACTAGGAAGGGTGAGGACAGAAGGGTCAGAGGGCCCGGAGAGGTTTTTCTTTCCACACTTCCTTGTCCTGAGTGCTCAGGGAACTCCCACAAACACGCTCAGAATCTTGACCTGGTGGGGCTGCTAAGCACTTTGCTGCTGCCTCCCCCTGGCTGGAGCCTTCCGGAACCCTTCCGCTCCTAATGGACCAGAAGCCATTAGCACCATCGATTGCTGGCCAGGATGCGGCCAGCTCCTCCCTGGGTGGTCAATGAGGTGGGTGTCAGACAGGAGCACTGCCTGCCTGCCCAAGATGTGGTCCAGGTGGCACTGGAATCCTTTAGGCATGCGTCTTTAATCAGGAATAGAAACATCAGAAGTTGAAGAAGAAAAAAAGAGAGAATTTGAGGCTGACAGTTTGACATCAGGATAGTTTGAGGTAGCATACTTGGAAAAGCGGCTGAGGGGTTAAAAGACCGAAGGCTGAAGGGCGGGGATGCAGGTGGGGGATGGGACAGTTGGAAGAGCAAATTTTTGCTTGAGCAGGTAATTTTTGGAACAGTCAGGGTCCCAAGTAAAGGCTTAGAGTCTTGCCTTCCCTCCGTGGCCTTTGCCTTCCTGATTTCTGGAAGGGGGTTTGCCTGTGATCCCCAGACTCAGCCCTGCAAAGCGTCTGCATCAGTCCTCACTAGGAGAGAGCATTGCAGCCACTGCCTTCTTCCCCATCCCAGGGGGTTTAAAGATCAGAGATTTCAGGACAAGGAGGCCTATTGGTTGCATAGCAGATTCTTTTTGTTGTTGTTGTTTAATATATTTTATTGATTTTTACAGAGAGGAAGGGAGAGGGATAGAGAGTTAGAAACATCGATGAGGGAGAGACATTCATCAGCTGCCTTTTGCATGCCCCGCACTGGGAATGTGCTCGAAACCAAGGTACATGCCCTTGACCAGAATTGAACCTTTAAGACTGCAGACTGATGTTCTATCCACTGAACAAAACCGGTTTCGGCAGATTCTTTTTTTATTACTGAGATCAAGTATACATAACATAAAATTACTGTTTTAACCATTTTTAAGTCTACATTTCATGTCACTAAGTACATTCACTTTGTTGGGCAACCATCCATCCCCACAACTTTTTCATCTTCCCAAGCAGAAACTCTGTACCCATTAAACAATAACTTTCCATTCCCTCTCCCTCAGCCCTTGGTAACCACCATTCTGCTACCTGTCTCTATGAATTTGACTGCTCTAGGTACTTCATATAAGTGAATTCATAGTCTTTTTGTCCTTTTGTGACTTTCACTTACCAGAATGTCTTCAAATTTCACTTACATTGTAGCGAATGTCACAATTTCTTTCCTTGCATATTCACATAGAAATATTTCATTTTATGCTTATACCATGTTTTGTTTATCCAGTCATTCATTGATGAAAATTGGATTTATTTCTACCTTTTGAGTATTGTGATTAATGCTGCTCTGAGCATGAGTGTACAAATATCTTTTTGAGTCCCTGTTTTCAATTCTTTTGGGTATGTACCTAGATCTGGATTTACAGGGTCATATAATAATTTTCTGATTTTTTGAGGACCTGCTATCCTGTTTTCTACAGCAGTTGTATGTTACATTCCCACAAGCAATACACCAGGGTTCAAATTTCTCTACATCCTTGCCAACACTTGTTATTTTCTTGTTGTTGTTATTATTGTTTGTTTTCATTTTTATGGTAACCATTCTAATTTGTTTGGAGTGGCATATGATGGTGGTGTTGATTTGCATTTCCCCAATGGCTCATCATGTTTTGCATCTTTTTATGTGCTTATGGCCTTCCGTATATCTTCTTCAGAAAATGTCTATTCAAGTCCTTTGCCCATTTAAAAAATTTGGTTATTTGTTTTTTTTGTCTTTGGGTTGTTGTTCTTTATATACTCTGGATATTAATCCCTTATCAGATAGAGGATACATAAATACTTCCTTCCATTCTGTGAGCTGCCTTTCACTCTGCTGATAACATCCTGAGATGCATGAAGTTTTAAATGTTGATGAAGTCCAACTTATCTGTTATTTCTCTTGCCTGTGCTTTTGTGTCATATCCAAGAAATCACTGCTAAATCCAATGTCATGAAGTTTCCCTGCATATTTTCTTCTAAAAGTTTAATACTTTTAGTCTTTTGTGTTTAGGTCTTTGATCCATTTTGAGTCACTTTTTAAATGTATGATGTAAGGTAAGTAAGAGTCCAATTTCATTCTTTCGCATGTGAATATCCAGTTTTTCACATGTTTGCTGAACATGGTGATGGGGGTTGTAGGAGCCAGACTTTTGTGACTTTGGTAGTTTGTGGTCCCCCATGCCATTCAGATGCCATGTAGCTCTTGGTAGGTTTAAGTGTCCCTGCTGCACGTCTGATGCTGCTTTTAACCTTAGGGATCTGCATTTAGAAGCCGTTTTTATGAAAAATATGAATCTATACCAACAAAGTAACTTCCATGATGGCAAGATGCTCAGGAAGTGGGCTGCTCCAGACTCAGGGATTGTCCACAGGGACAGCAGAGCCCTCACTCTCACTCAGTGATCATTCCAAGGTGCTTACCTGCCAGGTCAGAAGGTATGCTACTGGCGATAGTACATTGTGTTTCTCTCACTCTGCGGATTGCAGAAGATTTAAACTTGCAAAGTTAAAAGGCATGTAGTATGGCTCCACTGTGGGCCGTAGGCTAGTGGGCAGCTGGCTTGCTTGCGGGTTCCAGAATCCCTCCTGGTCTACCCTGGTCCTGCTCCTCCGTAGGCCCTGTCAACTGGGAGCGCCTTGGCCTCTGACTCAGTGTGGCTTTGGCCTTGGCTCTGCTCCTGGACTGATTGCTCCTTGTGATCTGGCTTCTCGATGGCTGGAACACGTTGGCTCTTGGATTGTTGTTTGTCGAAGCTTGGTGTGCTTTTGGATTTACTTATCAGCTTGGACTGCTGGACTGCGGGGCTCAGCTTCACATCTGAAAGGCTTGTCCTGCCCCCGCCCTCGTATGAGCCTGGCCACTGCCCAGCAGAGGCCTTTTCTACCCACCCCACCCTCTCCTCTAGAGAGTGAGGTCAGACACTGGAGGGCTCCCACTCTTTTGCAATCTGCTTCTCGATTGGACCTGGATACAGCTTGGAATCTTGGGGTGGGGCTGGGCTGCTCTTTCTCTGGGACGTCCTAAGAGAGAAGGGCCATTTTCCAAATCGCTTCTGAAATACCTTCTGGAATCGTGGGCCCTGAATGACCTCCTTCACTCTGAGTCTCTGAAAAATGTCTTCTCAATTCTAATTTTTCTTTGCTCTTGATGTCCCTCAGTGTGTAGCTAGTTGAAGATCACAGCCGGCTCTTCAGGGAAGATTCTTAGGTGCTGCACCAGGAACTGATTAGCTTTTTCTGGTGCTGGCCACTGTCTTAAGATTTTCTGGGTTGATAGGTTTATTCCTCAGACAACTCTGGGGGAGCGATCTTCCATGATTCTCTCACCACTGGTTTATAGGAGGAAATCAAACCCAACGAATGTAGTCAGAACTGTATTTTCCACACTGAGAGGTCATAAACATCTCTACCAATGCTAAGAGGGAGGACCTTCTATCCACTTGTCCACCTCTGGAGCTGGTGGGGAGCTAAGGTCACGGCTGATTGAAACAGAGGCTCTGCCTCCTGACAGAGCGAGCAGTTGAAACATCTGTCATTCTTGCCCATCTCCAGCGTACACAGACTTCCTGATGGTGTCTTGAGCAGCACATGTGGTGCCATTTCTTGAACACCTCCATGTGTCGTCTCGGAGCTACATACTTTGCCTACATAATGGACAATGATAGTCATCTCTGTGACCCGTGGAAGAAAAGCATTAAAATCTCCAGTTAGGTGAAAATAGAGATCCAGAAAGCTGAAGCAGCTTGCCCAGGGCACAGCTGATGGCTGCAAACCCTGTCCTGCTTGGTTCCAAAGCTCTTATTTTCAACCTTTGCTACATACAGGCCCAGGATATTCTGAAAGTAGGTAAATCTCATCTGTGTTGCTTTCATCTTTTCCCCCTCCCTCTCTACTAGATCCACAAAGCGTCAACTCATGATAATACTTCATTTTGTTCTGAGCTTTCAAGTGGAATCCTAAACTATGCTTCCTTGCCTAATTTATCTCCTCATTGTGAAATAATTGGTCCTGAGGCCATCCCAGGAGGCTTGACACTGTGCTGGGTACCGCATCAGAGAAAATGGCTGTGATGTTAATGGGAAATAATGGCTCCACATGTCTTCCCTTCTATTAAAATACTTGCACTTTAACAAACTCTAGCCCAGATGACTTATGAGTAGGGATGTGAGGTATGTAATAATCCGGGAATGAAAACTATTTCTGGATAGGCCTTGTCAACATCCTGTTAATCTCAAGTCACACAAACAGAAGCCACTGCAGATGTGAGTGGGAACTGCAATGCTGACCAGCCCCTTAGCAAGGAGGGGAAAGGCACCATCTCCTTCCTGACTCTCTTACTGTAAGTGCTGTGACGAGACGGAAGGACTTTGTGGTCAGCACTCTAAGTACTTTAATGGGATATATGAGCCCAGAGACATTGAAATCACCTTCTAGGAGCCAGACAGAATGGCAGGGGGGCAGAGCCATAGGGAAGCAGCCCAGGGCAGACAGACAGGGTTTTAATCTGAGATTCTCCATATGCCCTCTGCAACCATCACCCTCTACTCCACAGCTTCATGGGGGAAGGGATACTGATACTTCGTTTGCAGGACTGTAAGGATGAAGGGAGTGCTCCAGGTGAGTAGTTACAGATCTCCTGGAAGAGCACTCAGCAAATGACATCTCAGAAAGCACAAAACACCACTGCACTGTCCACTTAAATATGGGCAAGATGGTCAGTTTTATGTGATGCATATGCCATGCATATGCTCTGAGCTGAATGTGACCCCTCGAGATTCATATGTGGAAACCCTAATCTTCAATGTGATGGTATTTGGAGATGGGGCTTTTGGGAGGTGGTTAGGTCATGAGAGTGAGAGCCTTAGGACGGGGTGGGTGCCTTATAAGAAGGGACAGGAGAGCGCGTTTCCTTGCTCTGCTCTTCTCTGTGTGAGACCCAGCGAGTAGATGGTCATCTGCAAACCAGAAGGGGAACCTCGCCAAACAGTGGATCTGCTGGACCTTGATCCTGGGCTTTCCAACCTCCAGGACTGTGAGAAATAAATGTCTGTTGTCTATTTGCTATAGCAGCCCAAATGGACTAAGAGAGTGTATTTTACCACCATTTTAAAAAGGGCAAAATGACACAGTGCTGACCCTTTGGCTTCCTTCCCTTGTGCTCCCCCAGATTAAGTAATTCAGTGGAGATGACACCTGGCTCCTCCTCTCACATTTTAGCTGGACATCAAGGTATCTGGAGTCCAGTCTGGGCCTCATTCCCAGTGGCTCCCATGAAGGCCCAAGGTGGCAGTGCTGACACAGACCACAGCAGAGTTGATTCAAGGCATGAGAATAAGCCTTTTGTGGGTATGGTGATGGGAGGAGGCAGTTCCTGGGCTCGTCTTCCCAAACTTATACCAAGACCCAGACTGAGAAAACCTGGCAGCCAAGAAGGGTTGCTACCATCACCCCATTGTTGGCTCATGTGGACTGGCAGGAGGGACCAAGTCCATCATCCTTAGGTGAGATCACCTGAGAATTCCCAGATGTAGCCGGTGGAGAGCCCTCCTGGGTCAGCAGCCTCTCCCTCACAAATGGCTTCAGTCACACTTGCCTCCTGGTAAAGAATGGACATGAGCTGTAGCAGGACATGGAGCCAGAAGCCACTGGATAAGTGACTCTGGCTGAGCCTCAGGAGGCTGAGCCCCACCCCCAAAGAGGAAAAATGGATTTGCCAAGAAAGAGTGAAGATGACAGAGGGGGTCCTCTCTGGGAGCACAGAGCCTGGGAACTGGACAGCAGGGTCTTGGGGACATGATGGGAAAGCAGCCAGGAGTTATCTCCTTGTTGAGGGCAGCTGGAAGGCACCGAGGCAATATGGAGGAAGCAGAAGTGCCATCAAGAAAGAGCTTTAGAACTTCAAGGGACCTCAGTGATTTTAAAAGCCTGACATCAGGCCAGAAACAAGCACAGGAAGTCCAAAATGCCACTATCTTAGGGCGGAGATTGTGGTGAAGCAGGGCTTCCATTTCCTCCATCAATCAGGGAATTCTTTAAGAAGCTGCTTCCAACCTGTGGCAATGTGGACGTATTCCAAAAACACCATGTTGAATGGAAGCTAGTCAAAAGAGCACTTATGATATTATTACATTTATATGAAGTTGAACAAGAGACAAAGCAAATCTAGGATGCTAGAAATGTGGGCAGTTATATCTAGGGACAGAGGTGGTTGGTGAGAATTGGCCAGAGAGAGAATTAGGGAACATTCTGGGATGGTGGGAATGTTCTCTGTCTCAATTCAGTGGTAGTTATTTGGGTGTAAACCCAATGAGTGGTAGACTTAAAATCTATGCATTGCCTGGCCACTGTGACTCAGTGGTTGAATGTCAACCTATGAATCAGGTCATAGTTCAATTCATGGTTGTGGGCTCGATCCCCAGCATGGGGTGGGCATTAATCAATGATTCTCTCTCATTATTGATGTTTCTATCTGACAAACTTTCTCCCTTTCTCTCTAAAATCAATATATATATATATATATATATATATATATATATATATATATATACTTTAAAATCTCTGCATTTACTAATTTAAATTATACCCCAATAAAAGTAAGTAAATAGACACACAATTATGTCCCGGTACACAAAGCATTATGCTAGGTGTCTGTATGTTGCAAGCATAAACCAAACAGGAACCTGCCCTAAGGAAGCATGGAGCAGGTAACAATACTGACTGTATAAAAGATGTGCTTCCCAAAATCACAGAACACGAAAGCTAGTGATAATGTCCTTTTGGGAGGGAGGTACAAAGTGACATTAGATGTCAGAAGAAAGAAGATGAATTCTAGCTAGGAGAACTGTGTTGGGCTTCACAGAGGAGGCAGCATGTGACCTGGCCTGTGAAGGAAGTGGGCAAGGTAGGAGAAACAGCAGAATCAAGTTAGAAAGAGATTATGTCTAGGAAGCAGCAGATAGTTCCATTTGGCTGAGATGCAGATTAGAAAGCAGGTCTTAGATGTCAGATAACAGTCTGGATTTTGTTAGCAGGCAATTGAGGAGCTTTGAGCAGGGATGCAATACTGGTGTACTATCCAGGTTAGACTTGGCGGGGGAACATCTGGAGGGTGGAACCTGGTTTGTATAGCCATCTAGTGTCTTGCTACCCAAAGAGTGGTCCACAGCCAGCAGCACTGGCATCACTCAGAAGCTTGTTAGAAAGGTGGACCCTCTATATTCTAGACAATCAGACCACTTGAAGCACAATCTGCATCTTAACAAGATCCCCAGGTAATTCTTGTGCACATCCAAGTTAAAAAAACAAAAAACACTGGTCTGTATAATGAAAGCATGATCCATTACATAATGGAATAGTGGTATTGTGTGAAGACAGGGATTTCTGAATCAATCCTTCATTATCTGAAATCCCGAGCACAACTGGGGAATGTTTGTAGATAATGAACCTTTATGCGTTGTTTCATGTGACCGGAAGAACTGTTCCTTTCTAGAAATAAGAAAGAGCAAAGGAAATCTCAGGGTAAGGAAAGGGTAAAGTGTCCAAAGCAGAAATGCAGTCGCTCCTCACTTCACACTGGCATCTTAGAATGAAGGTCTCTGTGCATTAGTAATGGTGGGATCAATATTCTTGTACTACTGTGAGTGGAAGCCAGGATTATTTTATTTGAATAATTTATCATCCCTCAGCATTCAAAATTGAAGTCTTGCCAACTATTGAGTTCTTAAAAAGTTTGTGGTCTCTTTCTATCTTTTCCTGGATGCCATCTTACATCAGCTCTCTGAATGTTTGCCAGATTTTGTCAAGAAAATTCCAATGTTGTGTTTTTTTTTAAGCTACTTAATCTTTGAATTCTTCTGCTTTGGATCTCTGCTTGGCCAGTATCACAATCTTGACTTGTTAATGATGAAGCTCTAAGAGCAAGAAAAAGATAGGTTTAGCCACTCAAAGACTGACTCCCTTCTCCTTCCTTCTCAGGAATTCAGCTTCCCTGGTGAGCTTACATTGCCTTCCCGGTGAGAGATGGAGAAATGACAGAATGGGTAGAAGAGAGGACCATTATGAACATCCTAAAGATGCAGTGATTGGGCCTAGTGGTCTTCCCGAGTTGAGGATCTAGTAGAGAGGATTTGGATAGGTCAAGGCAGCTAGAATTTCCAAGGCAGAAAGCCAGAGAGTTGCTGAGATCCGACTCTGGACGGCTGCAGGACAGGGAAGTAGGTGTTCCACTTCGGCAGGCCTGAGTGGTGCTGGGAGGCCCTTCCATGCGGACAGTAGTGGGTTGGGTTTAGGTGTGTGGTTAATCCAGGTACCCTCAGGGCACCACAGTGCACTTTCATTCCCTCCAGCCATGGGCTGCTGTTACCACTTGTGTCCCAGTTGGTGTCAGAGGACTTCCTCAGTGTCTCTTCCCTACCTCAGCTTCCTCAGTTTCTATGTACCCACAAGGAGGGCCTCTCTCCATGCTCATGCCCCTCTTCTGGAAGACTGCTGGCCTGTCACTCTGTTGGGCTTGTTTGGGGAGATGGTGCCAGGGTTCTTGTTCCAGCCTTAATAAGGGGGTGCTATTTGGAGAAAGAAGCTGATGCATAGATTAAGGAGTTCAAAGATGGAAGATAATTTTGACAGGCATTGGGGAATCAGAGGAACTTACAGCTAAAGAAGCTAAAAGACTATCCCTTGTCCAAGGGCCTCATGCCATTTATTAACACAATTTGCCCTAAGGCAAGATGGAGAAAATACATTTCAAAGGTAAGGTTTCAAAAGGTAGAGTTTACAGAAGCATTGTCAGTTTAGGAAATAGCCTACAGCTGTTCAGGTGTTTGGCCAATAGGAGGCAATAAAATGCCCTGAGCTGTCTGGCAGTAGACAATCCTATTCAGGTTTGGGGGAAGTGCCGTTTAGCCATTCCAACAGGTAAACTACATATGTGGCTCAGCCCTTGTTGAGCTGCCCAAGCTTCACCAACCTTTTGATGAAACTCTTGTAATTATTACATGCTGGAATTGGTTCCTGGCAAGATGGATTCTCGGTTATTCTGGTCCTTCCTATGTTAGGCAGGGTCTCCGACCTGGCCCTGCTCTTTCTTATGATGCCTGGTAGAGTCCAGAAAAAGAGCTCACATATGAGTATAGACCTCTGCCCTTTGTGTCTGGGCTCCCGATTACTCTACATTGTCATATTTAGGCCACACCTATGGATTTGTTAACATTTAGCTCTTTTCATCCTACCTGTTTTTCATGATAGCCCCGTGTTTCTCCACTTCTGCCAATGGGAAAGGAGCTGTGAGTCCAAGGGGCTTGCCACATTTTAGAATTAGGTTCACTTCATTGGCTCATAAAAAATGTTAATTTATTTTTTTTAGAGTGTCTGGCTTTGTCTTATTGTTAGTGTGGGAGCCATGATCTCTTGCTGAGCAAATGGAGCTCTGTCTCATTGGTTTTCACAAACATTCGCTGAGCACCTTGCTTGCCAGGCTCTGCACATGCAGAGGAGATGAAACGTGGGCTTGGCTGACTGCTAACAGGGCATGCAGAGCATCAGGCAGTGACAGCAGGTTGTGCTCATGGCTGCTGGCCGTGACCATCGTTGGCTGCAGGGAGGAACCAGCACCAGGACTCAGCCCCCAGGAGTTATGCTCATGCCAATGGCTCCTCTCACAGAAGAGCAGCGATTTTCACGTGGACAAAGGAGATGAGGGCATCCTTGGCAGAGGCACACCACCCTTAGAATCATCATGGGAAGTGGGGCATGGCTGACCTGGCCTGATCCCCACATTTGCTCCCTGATAGTCAGTGCCTCAGCCCAGGCCTCTCTTAGATCACCTCCAATGTTTCACCAGACAACACCTGCACCTGCACACAAGGCCAGGCCCCCACTGTCCCCGTCACAGTTCCCCCACACATTCCTGAGCTGCATGATCCCATGCTTTCTCCTCAACCCCACCAGACAGCCCCCCAAGGGTGGTGGCGGTGGTGTTTGCTCTCTGCATTTCCTCACCCAGACAGTGCCTGGCTTGGTACAAGCTCTGAAAGTTCTGGGTAAACTGAAATAAAACTACGTTTCTGTGACATCCGGTGGTGGGACCACTCTCTAACTCTGAAGTCTGAACTATACTCCCTTTCAAAAGTGGGGTATCTGGGAGGTTTACAGACAGATTCTGAAGTCAGTGTGCTTATTTTTAACTGAGAAGAGGAGATCGTCTTCTTCCAGGCTGTCTCTACCTCCTGGAATTGGCAAGTCCGGCCTTTTCTAAATGTTACCTTTTAGAAAGCTAAATTATTCATTCATTCCTCTAGCCCAGTGACATTTTGATTGCTGCATTCACTGTTTAAATTTTGAATGATCTCAGATTTTACTTGAGCCAGTCTCGACGGGGTGATAACTTCGGCAGTGGGGGGAAGGAGTCGCTTGTTCTGCAACACTGGTTCCAACTGTAATTTCACAGAGCGAGCAACTTCCGCTCAGCCCGAGGAAACAACGAAGGCGTCTGTTTTCAAATGTGACATTCTCTCCCCGGGGAAAGGCTTTCCAATGAGTTTTGTTTCTGCCTTTCGCGTTTGCCTGCCTCCTTGCCTCTTACCAGCATAACAATGTCATAGTTTTCCAGAACATAGCTCAGTCTTGGGAACACGGAAGAAAAAGATGACTTGATGTATAAAACCCTAACATTTTCTAATTAGTGGGTCACTGTGGGAAAGTTTGGATTATCAGATGAAAATGTAAGAAACAGCTTCTCTACATGTGCATGGGTCAGTAATTACTCAGATGTTTTTAAAATAAGGAAAACAACACAGCCTTGTAGTGACATATTCAGAGCTGTGGTTGCAGAGCTGAGGGAGAAATGGAATGGGGCAATGGGAAGGGAAACGGCTTCAGACAAATCACCTCAAATCTGGTTCTTGAAGGATGAAGGAGAGCTGGCTGGGGCTGGCCTCTCAGAGAGAAAGCATGTGCTAGGGAGCTGGATTAGCTGTGTAGCCAATTTAATCCACTCAGCTGCAGCAAATCGCCTCTTTCTTTATCTCTCCCATTTTATGTACCCTGTATATTCCCCTTTGTTTTTAAATGACACCATCACAGCACCGAAAACATGAACGCTTGCCTAGCTGGTGTGGCTCTGAGGTTGAGTTGACCTATGAAGTAGGAGGTCACGGTTCAATTCCTGGGCATGTGGGTTTGTGGCCTCAGTCTCCAGTAGAGGGCATGCAGGAGGCAGCCAATCAATGATTCTCTCTCATCGTTGATGTTTCCATCTCTCCTTTCTTCTCTGAAATAAATAAACATACTTTAAAAACATTAACTTTTTAAAGATTATAGGTTCATGCCATTGTCTCCTTCCCTTATTAAACTCTCCATCTCAGCTTTATTTGACACATGACGTGGCTTTGCGTGCTTCCCACATCCCTCCTGAAATTCTTCTTTCCCTCTTGCTGTCACGTGGCCCTTCCATCCCTTCTGAATACCGTGAGTCACGTGGCTCCTGTCTCTGATGTCTGCTGTGAGTCACACGGTCCCTGTTTCTTCTGTCTGGTGCGTGTATTGAGCCAACAGTTGGAAAGTTCCTTCTGAAGATGAAAATGGCCAAGTCTGAACATAATGGACTAATTAGCAAATAATGCACAAATCTCTGTTTATATTTTCATCACTTACATGCATTTAACAAATGCTTTTGGAATGCTTACTATCGAGGCAGATGTCACATCAGAGGCGAGTTGATAAGCCATACGACAACGTGGGGAGCATTAGACTTAATAATGAAGTGGTATGGGACCCCACAGGACTTTCCCTTTAGGAGATCATGGAAAGTTTCACCAGAGTAGCAATTAGAGGCAGAGCCAGCCTTTAGAGAGATCTGAGGTTATATGATTTGGATTTCCCTTTAACAAAAAAATATCTTAAGGCTGTCATTTTACAAAATCAACAAATGTCCATGGGAACAGTTTGCTAGAAACCCTCCCTTGCAAGGCCTGATGCTTATATTTCATGGGTGTCACAACGAAGTTTCATCTCTGTTTCCACATGAATAGTTTTTTTAAGAATACAGTTAAGTAGATAAAGTTGAAGAACATGGAACAGTATAACATAATGTAAGCAAAAAAATGTATAATCCCTACAGAACCATACCACATCCAGTTTATGGCCACACACACCAGAGGCTCCTGGGAGCCTAATCATAATTCTCCTTGGCGCAATGATTCAGTATTTGCTAATTAAGGGTATAGGGCAACTTTGTAGAACATTACTACTGGTCAACTGTAATTTGTATAATATATAAATGTTAGCTATCCATTTTAAATAGTGGATACATGAATACTGTCCTATAATTTTTTATTATGTATCTATATTTGGTTGTTCAAAAAGAAAAGATAGTTTGCTTTGAAGTATAAGCACAGACTAATTTAAGAATATTTTCTTTCCTGTTCCTGATATTAGCTTTATATATACACTTACAATTTACACATTAAAAAAAAAAAGAGAAGGGAGCAGGAGTTTTCTAATCAAGGATTTCAAAGGAGAAGATTGCTAAGGGAATCTTCAGCACCACATAAACATGGAAAGGCTCTTTTTTTCCTTTTAATTAAAAATTTTTAATTATACTTGATACTCAATATTATATTAGTTTCAGGTGTTCAGCAGAATGGCTAGACATTTATATAACTTACAAAGTGATCTCTCCTGGTATGTCTTGCACCAATTCGACATCATACATACTTATTACATTATTATTGACTATATTCCCTGTGCTCTACTTATACCCCCATGACTATTCTATAACCACCAATTTTTACTTCTTAATTCCTTCACCTTTTATCACCCAGTCCCCAAAACCCCTCCCATCTGACAATCATGAGTTTGTTCTTTGAATATATGAGTTGTTCTATTTTATTTGTTCATTTACTTTTTTTTTTTTTAGATTTCAAATATAAGTAAAATTATACGGTATTTGTCTTTCTCTGTCCGACTTGTTTCACTCAATATAATACCTTTTAGGTCTGCCCATGTTGCAAATGATAAGATTTCATTCTCTTTTTGACTGGGTAATATTACATTGCATATTGGGATATTATAATACTCGAGATCTCCTTCATCCACTCCTCTTTTGATAAGAGCATTTAATCCATTTACATATAATTATGTATCAAAGTAATTGCTGATACATATGTAGTTATTGCCATTTTAGTTCGTTGTTTTTGCAGTTCTTCTCTTTTCTCTTCTTATTCTCTTAATACTCCTCTTTTCTATGTTGGTAATTTTCGGTGGTGTTGTGTTTAGATTTCTTTCTCTTTATTTCTTGTATATCTTTTGTAGATTTTTGGTGTGTGGCCCATGTATACTAAGCTACAGCAATCTATTTTAAGTTGATAGTCACTTAAATTGGAACATATTAAAAAATAACTAGCATTTTTACTCACCCCCTTCATATTTATGTTTGTCAGTATTTTTTTCTTCTTGTATATGTGTGTATTTGTGTGTATCCATTAATTTACTGTTGTAATTACATGTGAGCCTTCTACTTTTGCCTTTTAACCTTAATAGTGCAACCCAGGCATATGCTCTGACCGGAATCAAACCATGACCTCTTGGTTCATAGCTTTACTGTTGGCTGATCCATTGCTTTTATTGTTTGCCTTTGTCAGTGAGAATTTTTTTTTCCTTTGCCATATTTTCTTGTTTATTTTGTTTAAAAAAACTTTTTTTACCTTTATCTTCTTAAAGAAGCCCCTTTAACATTTCTTGTAATACTGGTTTGGTGATGAGAAACTTCAGCTTTTTTTCATCTGGAATGAAAGACTCCTTTTCAATTGCTGTATTAGTGTCAAATTAGACCTGGACCTCACCTACTTTAGAATCTGTGTTTAGATTTGCATGAGAACATTTCAGCTGGCCAAACCTCACCTGCTTGTCTTCCTAACCCTAACACGGAGCAGATAAAAGCTGTTTGGCTGGAGGGGCACTGGGATCCAGCTGGAGGAGGAGAGAAGCCAGTTAGAATGAGGCCTCTGCACCATCTCAGATGTGGCCTGTGGAGCCCGGCGGACAGCCAGACATGGAACCCCGTCCCTCAAAGGAGCTGCTTAGATGGTTGCCTTTTAAGTAAATGGTTTATATGGAAGCCAGAGGTTTGCCTTTCATCTTCATAGTAAGGACAAAGTTGACCCCTTCTTCTCTTTCCAAATCAACAATTCTTTCCATTATTTAGTAAAGAATATAGGAAGTGAATCCCCTTCTATTTAGCAACAGGTGCTGCACTGTAACTCTTGAGCCTATTCTAGTTGATTACAGCAACACAACACATAAAACTTCCTTTAAAAAAAACTCTACATATACTATTTTCAATATTCAAAGAACAAATGGGTCACCTATTAAGTTGGGTAGTTTACCAAAACACTGCAAATCTTTAGAAAGAATGTTGTTGTTGTTGTTGTTTTTTTTTGTGTGTGTGTGGTTTTGTTTTTTTTTTTTTTTTTTTGAGTGCTGAATTGGTGAAGGCTTTGCAGGGAAGAGGCCAGAATTGGCTATCTTCTGAGACGCAGACAGTGTCTGGGATTTGCTCTCTCAACTTCTGTCATTTTTGTTCAATGTCTCCAGTACTGCAGAAATCAAGAGGGAGATAGCAGAGAAGTTTCCTTAAGGCATGTATACATCCAGTGACACAATAAGATGAAATAGGTATAGAATACACTTAAGCTGATGGTCTATGTGGCCATAATTTCTGGCATGCAGCTAGGATTTTATCAGGGGCCTCAGAATCTTCCTTTACCCTAACTCCTTCAGCCAGCCTTTGTGGCTTCATCTTCCACATTGTTAACGAACCATTCATAAGATAAGCCTCTCTGTTTGTTACTTCAGTGACAATGACCTTCACCTTGACTGCCTTTCAACTACCTATTCCTGGGGTCAGAGTCTTCATTGTGTTGCCATCCAGAAGTTCTGGGTTCAGGCCATTTGCAGAGACTGCTAGGAAGCGTTCAATTGCCAGTGAAGGGCACAGCTATTGAGATTAAAGCTCAGATTTTCTAGTCTCCCAACTAGATGTGGCAACATGACCAAGAATTAGTTCCATGGGATGTAAGCGGAAGGGATGGATACATGACAACTTCTGAGAACTGTCCCCGTGGGAAAGAGGCAATTCATTCTTTAGTCCTTCCTCCTCCTTGTTGGGTGTAACAAAGATGTGATGACTGGGGCTTGCACAGCCATGAGTTAGAATCATGCTGAGGGTGACAGAGCTGCATTATAGAGGCAACCTGGGTTCCTTCTGAGTGTGGCTTTCATCACTGCCCTCCATTGCCTGTTTCCAAGGGAGAGAAATAGGCCCAATCTTGTTTAAGGCACTATTCTTTTGGGTTGTCTGTCCTTCACAGCCATTCTCAATCCTAATACAGGCTGGGGCAAAAGTAGGTTTACAGTTGTACGCGAAACACAAGTTTATGCTTGTATCGTTATTTATTAATGATTGTATTTTCTTTCCATAGAAACAACTGAACACCTACTTTTGCCCCATCCCTTATTTGTAACTTTTTTCCCCCATTATATTTGCATTTCAATCTCAAGAACTCATTGCTTCCAGGTGCTCTCGTGGTATTTATTATTTCCTTTGCTATTCATAATCTCTGTCCAGCCTCTGAAGCCCACACAGTATACATTGTGCAGTGACTCGGTCACACGGTGGCCTATTCATTTCCAGGACACACAGAAATCACCCTGCTGTCCTCGCATCTGTGCAATGGGGGATCGGTTTGCTCATCAGAGTTTAAAGGGAAGCACTGCTTCTCTCATGGCTGCAGCTACAGCCCAGAGGACAAACATCTTACCAGGATCACTGGCCCTGAGAGGGAGCTGTGACACCAAGCAGAACACGTGAGTGGGGAGATGTGTGCAGCTTTGTAGACAGCGTCTAGTAGGGCCCCACCTGGAGCAGAGCTATGACTCCCTGCGAGGTGGGCTGGCCCACTCAGGAGGGAAGTGTGGCTTTGGGGGGACATGCTCTCTGGATGGCATCTTAGGTGAGGGATGACTGCTACTGCCCAGGTGAGGTTTCCAGGCGGCTCTTCGTTTGTGGGAGCCATGGATCTATTATAGACATGGCTTTTCAGAAAGTACCTTCTCACAAGTCATATCAATGTTCCTTTAGTATTCACACAAGCTTTCCCACTGTAATTTTTTCTTTTTTTCCCTGAAAAATCATCTCTTCTTTGGAGCTGGGAGAAGACTCAGGGGTATCTCTTTGTAACCAGTGCCTTGGCATGACCAAGAGTAAGAAATGAACGGAGGATGGACAGATAGAGGGATGAATGGGTGGACAGAGAGATGACTGGGCAAATAGGAAAAATTAATCATAACAACTATTTCTGTTAATAATGTTAATTATTAATATACTAGAGGGCTGGTGCACAAATTCGTGCAGATCCCTTGGGCTGGCTGGTGGTTGGGGCCTTCGAGGCCATTTTGCCCAGTCTGGATTGGGGCGATTAGGGCTGGCCAGCTAGGGGGAGGGGCCATGGGAGGTTGGCCAGCCACAGGAAGTTGGCTGTGGGAGCTTACTGACCACCAGGGGCAGTTCCTGTATTGACTGTCTGCCCCCTGGTGATCAGTGCACATCATAGTGATTGGTTGACTGGTAGACTGGTCATTCAGTCCTTCATTTGGTTACTTAGGCTTTTATATATATATAGATTGGTTAACATTAGCTATTAATAATAATATTTTACAAATTAAAACCAGGAATTGAGGCAGAGACATTGAACATCTCTTGATCATCTGGCCTCACTGGCAAGACGGGCACCTAGAGTTATCAAAATCCAACAGGAACTTAAAACACACTTAGTCCAAGCCCTGCTTATTTGTTATTCAATAATTATGAATTTCATGGTGGCGTAACCTGCACAATTAACAAAAGAATAAATGTTGGAGGGTAGTGTATATTTTCTGGAAGATTTTCAGACATTGCTTATTCATGTGAATCACCTATTTTTGGTAAAATGTCATCTGATAGCAATACAGTATTTGACACATGTCAGCACATTAATGTTATTGGCCCCAGGCTACCGCAGACACTGGCACGTCTCTGTTCTTAGTCAGCCTCAGCATCTGGTGCAATGGCTCCAATTTAACCAGCTTAGTTTGCAACCGCGTGCATGTGCCAGCATTTTCAGGTTGCACCACAATAAATTTCAATGTGTTGATACTTTAGTGAATGCCTGGCTGGGCAGTTTTTCGGTGTGATGGGTCTGATAACAAAGCTGTACATTCTATGAGGGAAGGGACCTGGCCTCTCTGGCTCCTGCCATATGTGCAGCCCATAGCAGAAAGCCAAGTACATGGTAGAGGTAAAATATTTTGCTGAATGGCTGAATGAAAGTGACGCCTGTGGGAAGACTGGAACGGGACTTGTCTCTTTGGTACTCAGGGAGGTAGGTATCTGTGTATAGGTCTTTGGGTATGAGTCCTTTGTGTACCATCTCAGCTTATGCAGTCTTATTCGAAGGTGACCACAGGGGGTTGAACTTCTCCCCGTCCCTATGATATCAGTGCAGAGTAATCAGCAGTGCAGCCATGCGCACTCAGGCCTGTTCTAGAATGCTATTCTGAACATATCTGCGTGTATGGATCTCCTTCTCTTGAAGGCAGGAACCAGGTCTTATTTGACTCTTGTCCAGAGTCTAGCAGAGTGGTCCATAGGGATGGGTACTCACTATGTGTTTGCTGAGTGAATGGACAAATGGACACAAAACCTAGTTTCACAGATGGCCCCCAAATGGTGCACAGGTAGGGAACAGATTATCAAAGATATGTTTCTGGAGCTATTCAGAACTGCTTTGGGGAGATCTCTTCACTGAGCCAGGGGCAGAGGATAAATGGTGCAGGAGGAACAAGTACTGGCTGTTGGCTGTGAACATGGGCGTTGGGCCAGACCACCCAGGATCTGAACTCTTACTGCCTGTTAATGACCTCACCTCTCTGAGCCTTGTTTCCTAATCCATAAGAAGCCTAGGATTATTGTATTAAATGAGACAAAACCTGTTATATGGTCAAGTGTTTAATAAATTATTATTGTCATGTATACTATTAATTAAAATCCTTGGACATATTAGGCTCAGTCAATAATCATGGGGCCTAATTGGAGGGAAGAATACTGACTGGACGCAGAGGGGAGCTGTGAGGTTTCTGACCTCCCTCTCCCTGTCAGCCCCTTCCTTCTTCCTCTGCAATAGCTCAGTGTCTGCTTCAGTGTCTCCTGGCGGCCGCTCCAGGGGAATCTGAGGGTGGGCCGGGGCCTCCGATCGGCTCCGGGAAGAGCCGTTTATGGCTGGGGGAGCAGCCAAGTGAGCAGAAGGCCTGAGCAAGGGAGAAGTGTGGAAAGGATTGAGAAAGAGTGACTAATGGAAAACAGGCATTCCATTCAGGCCCCCGACTCCTAGCTGCATTAAAGGAATGATGTGTGTGAAAGTATTTTGTGAAGCCAAGAATACAAATGCAAACGGTAGGTATCGGCATTTCAATGCCCTTATTACTGTGTTATGTGTATGTTTAAGCTACGCCACGTGTCTTTCAAGCTCTGTGGTTAGTCTGTTCCTTAAATTGTACACATACACACGCTCACACACTGGAAATGAGAGTTCTAGATCCAACGAGCATTTCACGAGGATCTACTAACCTATGCTGGACACTATGAGGTTACAGGGAAGAGACCCCTCTGCCTTCATGCTCACCACGGCGGGATGTCTGCAAAGCCATAATGCATTGATTCATGGTTCCGCCGAGGCCGGGGAGAGGTCGCCTTAGCTTTTGTCTCACTGCAAGTGGCAGAGCAGAAGGAGGCTGAGGAAGCTTTAATATAAACCAGGCCTCCTTGGCGGGTGCACAGCAGCCGGCACCTGCTCTGGCCCCCAGGGGCGCGCTCCTGCCCTGTGGGAAATATCTGGTGATTTCAAATGCAGAGGACGAGGCAGCGATTGGACACCGGGACAGGCCTCGTTCGATGCATGGCCCACCTACATGTGAACTAAAACCCGTTTTACGGCTTTTAAAAAATGCCAGAGTAATGTGCTCACCAGATGCGGCTACTTAGGCTCCTAAGAATGCGGTCTTCGCTGTTGCTAGGCAACGAAGCCGTCCCCTGTGCATCCCCAGAGTGAGCCCCTGGCTCACGTTGCCGCCTGCCCCAGCCCTCGCCATGACCAGCAGTTTGCTGTCCGTTTGGCCTCCCAGGCGGCGAGTGTACACTAGCTCGAACCTCCAAACCGGTCCCCGGCTGCTTTATGGGGCATCTGTGCCTTGAGAACTGAGTGCCACATTTCTGGCTCCTCCCTGAAGTGGGTCAGGTAAATTGAGACAAGATCTTCAGTGCCTCTGAGAATTCATTGCAATTTGGGC
>PVJN01004821.1:0-87028 GCA_004026805.1 Lasiurus borealis
GGCCCCGCCACGCTCCACTAACAGTGTTCCATGCACTTCCTTCCTACCAGTAATCTTTAATGTATGGGATACACTGCCGTATTTTTTTTTTTTATCAGAACCTTCAAAACCGCATTTAGGAGAGCAGCAATCTGCTCTATAAATTTGAGGTTTATTTCTCCCAGCAATAACCACGGAAAGAAAAGAAATTCTAAAAAAAAGTTGTGACTGTATTGTTAAAAACACCGACTCCAGCCCAAGTCCTTTCTCCTGCCCTTCCCGAGCTCGGGGAAGGCGAGGGCTATCGAGTCTGTCAACTGGAAAATTCCTCCTAAAGGGCAAAATGCAACATTATGGATCACAGTCAATGGAAGGGGGAAAAAGTAAAGTAGAAAATTGCCCTCCAAGCTGATAAAAACCCATCTGCCTCCCATGACAAGGCAGCGCCATTCTTCACTGGCTCCCATCCTGGGGACATTTAGAGGCTCATCATTCCTAGCTCCTCTTCATTTTCTCCTTCTTTCTTTCTCTGGGTGGGGAAAGGCAGGTCTGAGAGGAGCCGGTTGCCGAAGACCGAGGGAAGCTGTCCTGAACGAATTCATCTTGTGACCTTTCAGTGCCTTCGCGGAAGGTGATTTAATAGCACTTAATCTGTCAGAAATCTGACGCTTTGTAATAATTGTATATTAAGCCGGTTTTTATGGAGCATTAACTAAAGTCCTTCCAGTTTACAAAGAAAGAGAGAGAGAAGGAATCGAGGAAACGTTTGGCATGTTTACCATCATCAAGCTTTCTGGTCCTGGCTGGTGGGCTCCTGTCCCTGCATTGTGTGCTGTGTCCATCGAGTCCCGGACCACACGTGACCTGACTGGAGCACCGGGAAAATGGATTGGCTGTCGGGAGCCACTGGGGAGAGGCATGGGCAAAGCCTGCTCTAATGGGCCCTGTATCCACGTGGAACCCAGGGTATTTTGTTACAAGTAAAAGAAATTGTGACTAGTCTGTTTTTTGTTTGTTTATTTGTTTTGGATTTTTGTATTACCTTTGGGTGTATGGTTTAGTGGTTAGATAGTCATACACTTTATATAGTGTTCCCCTTGATATTTCTGGCACCCCAACTGGCACTATACATAAGCCTATATAATAAAGAGATAATATGCACATTGACCCTCATGCTCTCACAAGATGGCTGCCTATGATCAGGCCGGCAGGGGGGTTAGTGAGGGGTGACCAAATGACTGAACAGCAGGCTGTGTGGGGCGATCGGGCCAGCAGGTGAAACAGTAAGGAGTGACCAGGCTGGCAGGGGGAGCAATAATTGATCAGGCCAATGGGGGGCACCAGTTAGGGATGAACAGGTTGATGGGGGAGCGGTGGCAGTTAGGGGCAACCAGGCTGGCGGGGGGGGGGGGGGTGGGGGGCAACCTGGCTGGCAGTGAAGGGCAGTTAGGGGTGACTAGATTGATGGGGAGGAGGGCAGTTACGGGCAATCAGGCTGGCATGCAAAGGCAGTGAGGGGTGATTGGACTGGCATGGGGGGCAGTTAGGGACTAAGATCCAGGCAAGTAGTTTAGTGAGCAATTGGGAGCCAGATTAGGCTGGGATTAGGCCTAAACCGGCAGTCGGACATCCTCTAAGGCAGTGGTTCTCAACCTTCCTAATGCCGAGACCCTTTAATACATTTCCTCATGTTGTGATGACCCCCAACCATAAAATTATTTTCGTTGCTACTTCCTAACTGTAATTTTGCTACTGCTATGAATCATACTGTAAATATCTGTGTTTTCCGATGGTCTTGGGCAACCCCTGTGATAGGGTCAATCCAACCCCCAAAGGGGTCGCGACCCACAGGTTGAGAACCACTGCTCTAAGGGGTCCTGGATTGGAGAGGGTGCAGGCTGGGCTTAAGGGACCCATCCATCCCATGCACAAATTTAGTGTACCAGGCCTCTAGTATTATAATATTATTAACAAAGTACCTTGTGCTTTACTTACATCCCCATGGTTATTTCACACATTCCCCAACTCCCAGCCCTCCTCTGACCACCATGAGTTCTCTCTGTGTCTATGCAGAGTTTGCAGGTGCTCCCATGTCTGAATGGGTTTTCTCTCACATTCCAAATATGTACACAATCGGTTACTTAGCAAGTCTGAATTATCCCAGTCTGAGTGAGTGTGGGTTAGAGTGTGAGTTACAGGGTAGATTCTGACTTTGAGCCCTGAGCTGCCGAGGTAAACTCAGGTCACCCACCACCATGAACTGGAATAAGCAGGTTGGAAACTAATGATCTTGTTTCTATTCATCTTCCCTAAATGTATGTATAGCTTGCATTTATTTCAATGGTTAACATTATGAATATTTTACATCTTTATTTGTAAGTTTAATGATGTTTTTGTGACCAGAAATATGCCATAGAAACTTAAATCTTATTCATATCAATTCACCGATGGTAAAAGTGATTTTGCTATAGATTGTTGATTTAAAGTTGCAGTTTCCAAGAACTTATCAAGAACATTAATAAGTTCTTGAGGACTTAACATGGTTTAATCTGTAATTGGCATTTAAGTTGATCTGGGAATATCATAACTGCCTGTCACCACCTCTACTACTACTACCCCAAATAATAGAACCTAAACCAGAGCCATGCATTAAATGACCCTTTTTCATATGTAATTTCTGGCACTCAAAAAAAAAATAGCCAGTTGCATATGGTTAAAATGACATAACCACAAACCAACAGAAAAATATAGAAAATAAGAATAAACTTATAGGAGATCAAAATGATACACTCACCAAAAAGAAACTTTTGCTAATATCCAGAACTGAGAAGACAAAATTGATAATGTTGACAAAGAACTAAAGCTTTAATATAGAATTAAATTGCAATGCTAAAAATAAAAGGAAATACAAAAGACTGAAATCAATAACTCAGAAAGTCAGTGTGAAAGAGGATTAGGCTTAGCTGAATAGAGATTTAGAAAACTGGAAGATATCTCAGGATAAAATATTCTGACCACAGTAAAGAGAGGTGAAAAAAATACAGAATAGAGTAAAAAGTGATGGGTCCACATGTTTGCAATTGAAATCTCAGAAAGAAAAGAGAGATAAATGGATAAGAATCAATATATAAAGAGATAATTGCTGAGAATTTTCCAAAACTAAAATTAAAAGGCATCATTCAAGTTCAGGAATTACTGTATACCTCAAGGAAAATAATGACACATAAATGAAACATCAAATAAAAATTAAACACATCACACTGCTAAAGACTGAACAGAAAAAGGAAAATATCTTAAAAGCATATAGACAAATGGGACCTATTACCCTCAAAACAAAACAAAAAACAGCTAATCTTAAAAAAAAAAGAAAGAAAGAAGAAGAAGAAAACATAAAAAGCCAGAAGATAATAAAGTGATATTTTCAAGATGGTGAAAAAAAATAACTCTATCCAATAATGTTTCATAAGTGAAAGTCGAGTAAATATATTTTAGAGAATCAATACCTGAGTTTATCACTAGCATAATCATCATAAATGAAATTTTAAAAGAAAAATGGTTCAACTTAGAAGAACATTTAGACAGGGTAAATAAATATATGTAACTACAATTTGGGGATTTTTAAAATATATTACAATACTAGCAAAAAACTGAGATGGGCGTAATTGGGATAAAATTATTCTAAAGTCTGTGCATTGTCTTGGGAATGAATAAAATGCTAATTTATACCAGAATTTAATAAGGCAATACATGAACTTTAGCCATTTTTAAAGACTAAAAAAAAGAAGCAAGGCAAAAATAATAGGCAAGAAAATAGAAAGCAAAGAATAAGTTTATAGATTTAAATCCCAATATACAGGTAATTACATGAAATATAAATGATCTAAGCACTCAAATTAAAAGATAGTTTGTCAGAATAAGAAAACAAGGGTTAGCCCTAACCAGTTTGGCTCAGTGGATAGAGCATCGGCCTGCGGACTGAAGGGGCCCAGGTTGGATTCCAGTCAAGGGCATGTACCACTGTTGCAGGCACATCCCCAGTGGGAGGTGTGCAGGAGGCAGTTGAACAGCGTTTCTCTCATCAATGTTTCTAACTCTCTATCTCTTTCCCTTCCTCTCTGTTAAAAAATCAATAAGATATATTTAAAAAAATAAAACAAGGTTCGTTTGCCAGAAAACATAAGAAGTTAACATTTCTATGCACCTAAAAGCACTTAGCATTTAAAGATGAGGTAGCTCTAGGTTCTGAGCAGGAGCTCTGCTTTATTTTGTTTTAATTGATAGAACACTTTGAAGTCACATAAGACATAGGACAATTCTTTATTTAGCAAGGTATTTAGCATTTCTGTACCTCCAACATTGAATGTCAAAAACACCATACCCTAGTTTCAAATACTCCCTAGGGAGCAGAATTAATCCAATCCTTAGTATGTGCCACCAGAACAGAAATAGGAGGGGTTGTTATTTTGTGCTAGAAAAAAAAATGGTAACTGCTACTTGGATCAAGGAAGCCCCCAGAAATCAGTAACTTGCTGCTGGGCTTACTGTTCATCTCACAAAGTGAAAATTAAATTTTTCGTCTTAGGTGATAATTACACAGAAAGAGTGACACCGAAGCTTGCACACACACAGGTAATTTAATTTCTCATAAAGTTTCACAAAATACGGTTAAATAAATAACAGACCATTCTCAACGGGATTCACATTCACCAACTGTGCATAAGCCTTCCCTGAAGAAACCGACACCTGCATCCGGTCCAGAATAGACTAGAGCAGCAGTTCTCAACTATTTTTTAATGTTGTGACCTTTTAATACAGTTCCTCATGTTGTGGTGACCCCAACCATAAAATTACTTTCATTGCTACTTCATAACTGTAATTTTTCTGCTGTTATGAATCATAATGTAAATATCTGTGTTTTCTGATGGTCTTAGGCTCTACAGCAGCGGTTCTCAACTTGTGGGTCACGACCCACGGGTTGAAAACTGCTAGCAAGGTCGCCTAAGACCAACAGAAAACAGATATTTACATTATGACTCATTAAAAGTAGCAAAATTATAGTTATGAAGTAGCAACAAAAATAATTTTAAGATTGGGGGTCACCACAACATGAGGAACTGTATTAAAAGGTCACAGCATTAAAAAGGTTGAGAACCACTGGACTAGAGACTGCTGTTGTCTCCATACCTCTGACTTTGCGGCCCATGTCAGAAGATTTCAGCCTCTCCAGTCTCTTTACCCAGCTCCCAAACCGAAAGGAGACAGACCCAGAACTGGGCAAAAATGAAACTGGAGACTAGGGTCTCCATCTCATTGGTAGTTACTCAGAACCATAGTGTTGTGGGCCAGTGAGAACAGAAGAGCAGAGTGAGGTTTTACAGTGCACTCGATTAGTTTTAATAATTAGTGTTAATAAGTGAACCATGAAGTTTTGGGATCTGCCATCAACTGTAATAGAGTTGAGAGAAAATAGTTGAAAGAAGTATTTGGAAAAACAAAGGTTATTTTAAAATAACCTGAAAGTTTGAAATCCAACTGAACTGAGACTCCAATAAACTGGCTGACGTATTAGCCAAGATAAAAACCCTGACATGAATCCTTCCCTTTTCTTGTCTGGGAATTTCCAGTTCTCAGTTTCTCCATCAGACTGAGTAATTCCCTATACTCACAAACCATGTCATTTCAAATAAAGCGCCATCCTCTTTTCTTCCCTGTTATCTAGAGAAAGGTCTTGAAGTCAACATTCCAAGAAAACAACAAAGCCCCTTGAGTTGGCAGCATCTTCCATCAACATTGATATTTGGGGGGTCGCCCAATGGGCTGAATAGGAAGGAGTAGCCAGGACGGTGGACAGGCAGTCCCGGCCTAACCATGTTGGAATGGTCCTTCCCTCTTGCAAGCTAAGAGTGCTGAGAGCTGCCTTGCAGATGGGGAACAATCACATTACCATAAACATCCCATTAGAGCAGTGGTTCTCAACCTGTGGGTCGTGACCCCTTTGGGGGTTGAACGGCCCTTTCACAGGGGTCGCCTAAGACTATTGGAAAACACCTATTTCCCATGGTCTTAGGAACCAACACACCGCTCCTCGGTGTAGCAAAATGTAGCAATGTTGTTTACTGTTGTCATATTAAGACTGTTATCCTTGCTACACTATGATTCAAGACAAAATTTCATTTATTTGTAATTAGAAATAAATATTTCACAATATATAATTACATATTGTTTTTTGTGATTAATCCCTATGCTTTAATTATGTTCAATTTGTAACAATGAAAATACATCCAGCATATCAGATATTTACATTACAGTTCATAACAGTAGCAAAATTACAGTTAGGAAGTAGCAACGGAAATAATGTTTTGGTTGGGGTCACCACCACATGAGGAGCTGTCTTGAAGGGTCGCGGCATTAGGAAGGTTGAGAACCACTGCATTAGAGAGTCTCATAGGTATGCTCATCTGATCTCTTTACAAGAGGTGCTGATGATGGCTAAGTTCTACCCCAGATCTGCATATTCCTTCATCCGGGAAACAGAAGAGGTTGCAGAAGAGAGATTTGGAGAAGGACTTCCACCCAGTGTGTTTGGCACCTGAGGCTTGCACACAGACACAGCTTCAGGGGCAGGAAGGAGTAGGAATGAGTAGGCAGGCCATTGTTGGGCTTTTAACAAGCTGACTGAGAAGAGACTGATTCTCCTTTTCCGAAATGAAGTTTTGGCTCTGGGATCCTCAATCATCTGGGATGTTCTTAGGGAAATACCAAGAAGATCTGTGGGAAGATGGCCTATCGCTACATAACTAACCATACTTCTATGATTATGCATCACTTTCATAGTAAGGGAAAAGCTTATATCGTTAATGCAATTGCCATTCAATTAATTACAAGATAAGCATTTATATAAAATAAAATGTTTCTCTCTAGTTCCAAAACATTTGGTTTTGAATCTTTGATTCTAGTATATCATAAACAAGGGTTCTACATTTTTTAAAAGACATTTTATTGATTTTTCACAGAGAGGAAGGGAGAAGGATAGAAAGTTAGAAACATCCATGAGAGAGAGACATCGATCAGCCGCCTCCTACATGCCCCCTACTGGGGATGTGCCCTCAACCAATGTATGTGCCCTTGATTGGAATCGAACCTGGGACCTTTCAGTCCGCAGGCCCACACTCTATCCACTGAGCCAAACTGGTTTCGGCGGGTTCTACATTTTTAATGTTGAATACCTATACATACCCACACAATTTTTAATAAAGACATCAGTATTGTATGTCAACTGTAATTAAAACATTAAAAATGTTTAAATGCAATCAGTATAAAATATGAAAAGAATTTGAGAGGGTAGGAAATAAACAATAATGGTTAGTATATGTCACAGAAAATAAGAAATTGTCTGAATTTAGACCCAGTCGTAGAAACTGGTCCTTGTAAGGGTTATCATTGCATTTTCTTCATTTTATTCCTTTAAACCCAAATATACCTGATGCAATAGTTAACCTAGAAAATTTGAGAATGATTACACCCCAGCCTTTATTACATGTGTGCATGAATGACATAGATTTTCTGAGCCCAGAGTCACTTTGATCCTTTCAGTGGCTCATAAAGTTGTAGGCATCCTCATGCGACAAAGGGGCAGCAGGCGCCATGGCTGAGCAAGGATCCGTGGATGGCCCTTGAGGGAGGACAAGAATGCACTGAGTCTTAGATCCTTCCAACACTGAGACTAGATCAGTGGTTGTCAACCTTCCTAATGCTGCGACCCTTTAAGACAGCTCCTCATGTGGTGGTGACCCCCAACCATAAAATTGTTTTTGTTGCTACTTCATAACTAATTTTGCTACTGTTATGAACTGTAATGGAAACATCTGACATGCAGGATGTATTTTCGTTGTTACAAATTGAACATAATTAAAGCATAGGAATTAATCACAAAAACAATACATAATTATATATTGTGAAATATTTATTTCTAATTACAAATAAATGAAATTTTGTCTTGAATCATGGTGTAGCATGGGTAACAGTCTTCGTAGGACAACAGTAAACTACATTGCTACATTTTGCTACACCGAGGAGCAGTGTGTTGGTTCCTAAGACCATGGGAAATACATGTTTTCCAATAGTCTTAGGCGACCCCTGTGAAAGGGTCGTTTGACCCCCAAAGGGGTCATGACCCACAGGTTGAGAACCGCTGGACTAGATGTTTCTAAACTCGGTTTGGAAGAGAAAGACAGCGAGAGTGGAATTTTTATTCTTCTGATCTTTCTCTGTTGTTATCTACAGGTTGTGGGCATCATATCTAATGTTCAGTGGTGTCCTGATCAAATCAAATTGGGTTGAGTGAAGCTTAATTGCCTGCCCCCAGAAAAATCTCCAGCCTAAGGTCAGAAACCTAATTACTGTCACCACAAGGGGCTGAGAAGGGAATATACATGGCCCTCACCAGTTTGGAAAATGATTTAGAAAAAAAAAAGGGGGGGAAAGAGGTTGGTTGTTGTTCTCAATCATCTTAATTTATTTAAATTTTTTTTTCATTCTAAATACCAAAGGTGGCCCTATTTTTTTTTTAAGATTTAGCAACACTTTTACATTCAAGAATAGCTCAGAGATGAGCTACCAGTTATTTGAGGAGATTGTGCCACACAGACCAGTAAGTGAAGGTCAAAACTGTTACACAGGCCTCCGGGACACTCTCTCATTGCTTATTATGTAAATATGAGGTATACAAGCCATTTTGCCTTCGAGGGCCCAGAGGAGGCATGATGAGATAGTGTTTCTTAAGAAAAGACAGTTTATGAGGCCAGGGCATCATAAATATTATTATTATTCTTATTATTCCGATGCCTCCCGAATAAGGCAGCCTTGCCGATGGCTGTTCTATCAGCAGACCCCTTCTGGAGATTTCCGCGAGGGACCGTCAGGTGAAAGGCCACACTTTTCATTAGCTAACCCCCGAGCAAGGTTCGGAAGCCCGAGTTTTTAATAAGAGGAGCCTTTTCCAGCCCGAGTTTGCAGTGTGTTGACATAGTTACTTATATTGCCATTTCAGAATAAATGCTCCTGGCAGAGCTCTCGCCACTGAATTTCCCTCAACTAATCTTTTAGAGGAACTGGGTAAGTGGCACATGATCACAGAGGCAGGGTTCCTTCCATCACGGCAGGGCGAGGTGTCAGAGGTTCGCCACACATCCTCCTGGCAATGTTACTCACTTTCCCAAAACGGACTCAAGTTATTCATGACTTATCAAGGCATATAATTTTTTAACATTCAATTATCTCTACCACTGTTGGACCATGCGGGATTAACAAAGAGACATGGAGAAAGATGGTGAGGTTTGCTCTACATGGCATATACCCGGTTTGAAAAATTAATACAGTGATAATAACCATTCTGTAAAATCGTCATCAGAAAATAACTAGAGCCAAAACCGGTTTGGCTCAGTGGATAGAGCGTCTGCCTGCGGACTGAAGGGTCCCAGGTTCGATTCCAGGCAAGGGCATGTACATTGGTTGCGGGCACATCCCCTGTAGGGGTCGTGCAGGAGGCAGCTGATCCATGTCTCTCTCATCAATGTTTCTAGTTTTCTGTCCCTCTCCCTTCCTCTCTGTGAAAAAATCAATAAAATATATTTTAAAAAAAAGAAAAAATAACTAGAAAGAGAGCAGTCTATGTCTCTAAGCATTTCACAGCCTACGTTTTAAATATTTACTACGGAATGAACATACAAATAAGTACACAAGCTTGGCATTTATCGGTGATTTCTTACAAAATGAATATGTAACAACAATTTAGGTCCAGAAACCCCATCCAATTCCTCTTAGTCACTGCTCTGCATCTCCAGTACTCAGTATCCTGGCTTAAATATAATTCCTTTTTTTTTTTGTATTAATTTGTAAGTTTTACTCCATATGAGCTTATCTGAATACTATGATTTGGTTTCATGTGTATTTTGGAATTTATGTAACTGGAATTATATGTATGCACTCCTCTTTCTTTGGCTTCTTTATTCATAGTGTCCAGGATCTTTATTAGGGTTAGTCATGTGAGCATGGAGTGCCCACACCATTGACCTTAGTGACTCAGTCTCCAGCCCCTGCAGAGGTCAACCTTAGTCAATACAGTTCAAAGTCCCAGGCACATCAAAACAGGCGTGCATCGTACATCTCATGATGTTAGTTTCATGCATACAGAAGCTCTTAGGCAGGAGCAGGTAATGGAGGTTTAAAAAATCTGAAATCTGCCGAAACCTGTTTGGCTCAGTGGATAGAGCATCGGCCTGGGGATTGAAAGGTCCCAGGTTCGATTCCGGTCAAGGGCATGTACATTGGTTGCGGGCACATCCTCAGTGGGGGGTGTGCAGGAGGCGGCTAATTGATGTCTCTCTCTCTCTCATGGATGTTTCTGGCTTTCTATTCCTTTCCCTTCCTCTCTGTGAAAAATCAATAAAATATATTTAAAAAATCTGAAATCTTTCCACTTCCAGAAAAAATAGAAACATTCAGAGAAAATGACTCCACAGGCTCTCTCACCACTTTGCCATGAAAAAAGACAGATAGCTTGACACTGTCTAGGGAGGCTGTGGCCATGAGGAGTTGAACCATGGAGGAGAGGTATCCTGAAAAATAGAGAGATGGGGGCAGAAGTGATACTAGCAGATGCTTTTTCTCATATTCCAGCCAAGCCAACCCTTCCACACTGCTCATATCTTGTGTTTAGAATTTCTTGATTTTAAGAAAAAAATCAAGGTAAGTTCTCTATGTATTCCTGTCATGTCTATCCGCAGGGCAGGGGAGAAAATGGTTATGGGGCGCAAAAGGTTGGCAAGACACCAAGCCAATGAGGGTACCCAGAGGTTATCCTCAAAGTCCATGGGCCTGGGAGAGATGCATCTGACAAGGGATCTAACCAAAGTTTATGCCCCGTGCTCCTACATCATCGTGTCCTGCTGGAAGTGGTAGACTGTCAGGGTAAACATTATGAAGTAAATATTGCACACAATGGGGAGGGAATTAGCTGTGTAATTCCCATTATTGCTAATGAGACTTTGGTGGTTAATTTCCCATGTCTTGTGCTGAATATTTGCCCCAATTAGTTATGTCAAGCTTGTGCCACACTCCGGCCAACTAAGTTTTCACTTTTGGGGAGGAGTGCGGAGGGGGTGGGTAATTGTCCTCATCGTTTCCTTCCATTTCAGATGGGGAAGGCAAGAGCGAAGTCACCTAATCAGATTGATTGCTTCTTCGGATGAAAAGCCTCCGAGAAGCTAGCACTTTGCCAAAACTTTTCGGAAGCACCAACCCTTGGAAATCATTGTTTTCATTAGTAAGCTACCTGCTGGGGCTTCTCTGTTAGGAGACGGGTTTATTTTAGTTTATTTATTTCACTCCAAAGAATAATTTCATCCCTATTCTCATTAGACCTACAGTTTGGTTTAACATCCCTATTACTTCCACGATGATGCTCCAGATAATAGGAAATTAGAAAAGATGTAGGAGTGATTTTTTGAGGAGCACAATTAGATGGATCAGTCATAATAAGTGTTTATTCTTGTGTACAAAATGAGGATTTCTTTTTTGTTCCAAAGAAGAGTGTGTTTATCTCATTTATGGTGCCTCTCCTATGTGCCATATATATATACATTCTTATTTTTCCTACTAGATTGTAAGCTCCCTAAGGTTTGGGGCAGTATTTCATACATTGTTACTTTCTCTACTAAGCACTGAGTTAATATTTATTAATGAATTAAAATATAACACAGATAACCAAAATGGATCTGAAGTAACCACTAGCTACACGTTCTCTTTAAGCCAAATATTAAGGTTCAGGTAGCCTTACAATATACATTTTCAGAATTTAAAATAATTGTTTTTAATGTGTGAGAAATGTCTTGAGGATAATTTAAAAAAATAACTGTGTTTGAAGCAAAAATAGGAGGTAAAAGGAAGGATTAGGAAGAGAGGGCAGATTTTTGTAGTAAGCCTTTGGAAAAGATACATGAAAACAAATGAGGAGAAATAACATCCAGTCTTTAAGCTGGACTTGGGTGATTTCTATAAATCTGTAAAAGGACCTCAAAGTAACATGCTCTAGAACAAGATGAGGACTATATAACCCTGACTGTCAGGGAAAGGAGTTGAGGAATACATACTGGAGTAGGCTAGCTGAGGCTTTATATATTTCAAACATTCCTGTGGAGTCTGGCAGACTTGAACGCACAGCTGTTGAGCATGAGACAGAAAAGATTTTTTTAACTGATTTAGAGAGAGGAAAAGAAAGAGAGGAGGAGAAAGGGAAAGAGAGGGAGAGAGAAAATCAATTTTTTGTTCCACTTATTTATACATTCATTGGTTGATTCTTGTATGTTGCCTGACAGGAATTGAACCTACAACCTTGGTGTATTGGGCCTGATGCTCTAACCAACTGAGCTAATGGTTCAGGGTCCAGAAAGGAATTTTCAAGTTTTACTCTGAGAAATATATGTTAGCAAAAAACTACAAACTGCTCCTCCCATGCATATTCTCCCTTAAAAATACGCCAGAAAACATTTTAAGCATTTCATTAAGAAATGAAAAAAAAATAAATACTGAAAAGATATTAGTGAGCAAGAGAAGATAAAACTAACAGCATCCTGCCTTTCCTTATCAATGTAAGGCATGTAAAATGTCAGAAATGCAGTCTTTAGTAATAGATGCATGACAAATTTGGGCTGAATAAATTAATGGATAGTCCCAAAGCATGCCACCCCTAGATTAATCTTGGGAGATACTATTTTCAAATCTTCATGAGTAGATTTAGAAAAGTAGCCTTCCTGTAAAGCAATTTATGAACATCGGAAAGAGGCACATCTATCTATGTCACAGCCACCATATTTCCTTTTTTCATGTTGCTCTCCATAAAATAATGACAATTAACATTTATCCTTACCTGTAGTAATTGCAGCTAACACATTAAATGCCTTCTATGTATCGAACAATACTCTAAGCTTCATATATGTAATAACTTCCTTAATCTTCCTAATAATCCTATGATGTAAGTGCTATCATTATTTTACAACTGTAGAAAATAAGGCATAGAGAGTCTTGGTAATGTGCTCAAAGTCACTAATCATTAAAGGAACCAGGATTTGTACCCTGACTCCAAAGCTTGCTTGTTTGCTTCCTTCCTTCCCCCCTTCCTTCCTTCCATCCTATTGAGCTTTATTGAAATATAATTCACATAATGTTATAAGTTTAGTTAGGCACTCTTCTAAAACTCATATATTCAAGTCCTAACTCCCAGTAATTTAGAATATGATTATACTTGGAGATAGAATCTGTATTGAGGTGATTAAGTTAAAATGAAGTCATTAGAGTGACTCTAATCTAATATGACTGTTGTTCTTATCAGAAGAGGGAATTTAGACACAGGTAGGTACAGAGAGAGGATGATATGAGGACAGAGAAGGGTAAGACAGCCATAAATAAGTCAAGGATAAAGGCCTGGAAGAGATCCTTCCCTCATGGACCACAAAAGAAACCAATCCTGCTGATACCTTGATCTTGGACTTGTAAGATTCTCAAACTGAGAAAATATAAATGTAAGCTATCAGTCTGTGATACTTTGTTACTAGCAACCATATATGTATATGTATGTATGTGTGTATGTATATATATATATATATATATATATATATATATATATATATCCATCTTACCTACTTAATGTATACAATTCAGTGATTTTTAGTATAATCACATAGTTGTGCAACCATCATCACAAGACATTTTAAAATATTTTTTTACCACTTGAATATCCTCATGCCCATTAGCTGTTACTCCCTACCCATAGGCCCTAGCAGATACCGATGTAAGACTCTAGAGAGTTGTCTATTCTGGATATTTCATAAAAATTAAATCATATAATTTAATGGTTTTTTTATGTCTGGTTGCTTCCCCTTGAAGTCCTCTTTTTAAATTACTATGTAATATGTTCTTACTGACTTACTTCCTTATTTTTGCTTTACTCAACAACACATGACTTAATAAATTTCTAACAACTACTAGTAATTCACACAAATATCCAAAGGTTCTCTGATATAGTACATTTTCAGACAAATCACTGAAACATGTAACTACATGGAGTGAGTGGTGGCCTGTAAATAAAATGCATCAAAAAGTTAAAAAAAAATGTGATACCTAAAAGTTAATCTACAAGATACTGAAAATTTTCCCTGTGAGAAAGAATCTTATATGCATTTCTGGGGCATTTAAATGGTTTCAAAGCACTGAAACACACTGACTTCTTGTTCACTGCATATCAGTGATGTAGCTAAGAGAAAAAGACACTTTAATCCACCATTTAAATGAGTCATTTTCTAAGAGCCTCCTGGGAAAGAGAGAATTGAAAGATCTACTTGCTTATCAACCCTCAGACCCATGTTGGACAACCCTGCCATCCTCTAAAATCTAGCACTTAAAGAAATAGCAAACATAAAGTTTAAAGGGGTTTTAGTTCTTAGGTTGTTTCTGGATTGGACGTGACACAGAGGAAATGAATGTCACCCTGATTCTTGGTGTTGCTTTGAATGCCACAGAATCAGCCTTGCACCCAGAAGCAGCCAGGTGGAACTTGGCCATCCACTGGGAAAGTGGGGCTCTGGAGAATAGGGTGGATCGCTGAGCCCCTTGGAGGAATCCTGAGACATAGGTTAAAAGACTTCCTGGTATCTAGGATCCATCTGTGAACTGAAATCCATATTCCCCACAGTGCCTCCTATTATTTCAGAAGAGGAAGATGATACTGGCATGACAGATAGAGGCACAGAGGGGTAGATGAGGTAGAGAGATCAGTCATGTTATTTTGACTCCAACTATCTTTGAAACAATAAAATAAAAATAATTCAAATTAAAAATAAAAGTTTGCTCAGCCCTCCAATGTGTACCTAGTTTTGTGCCTGGTAGGCAGTGTGTGTACTGGGACAGGGGGATAGTAGGTGAACAGAAACACCTTAAATAGGGCCTTCGAACTCTGCAGATCGCCACCTACTTAAAGCTGTGGCCACACAGAAATGGATCAAGGTACACAGCAGATGATGTGTGATCCAGAAATAAATTATACACTTCAGGTTGTACTATAATGGGGCTTCTTACTGCTGTTTTTATTTTTTATAGCCTTCCGTTCTCCTCCAAATATAGAGTATAACATTCTCCTAGATACTTGTCTATTGGAAATCATTTTCCTTAAAGTATAAATTTCACAGGATCAGGTTTTCATTTTATTCATGTTTGAACGTTAGGATCGCCTCATTTGAGTGTGAAACCTGGACCTAGATACAGAAAAGCCATGTGGGAGGCTTGCTTTGATGTGACTGTGGGTGAGGCAGCTAGCGTACAGTGTTCTGATCTGATTCAGACACACCATCGAGGGTCAGGATCAAATCCCATTAGCAAATGTGAGAGAGAGATACAGAAATACAGTGATGAAGGATTCAGAGTAAGAGACAGTCATGGTCATCACCACACAACCTCACATAGCTCATGTTGCAGAGCTTGAAGGGGGTGTGTTTTGACATTCTTGGGCTATGAAAAGAGTGTCAAAGTCACACTCTTTAGAACAAATATTTACCTCTCTAGTCCTCCTTTCGGTAATCAGCCAGCTCTTTATTGAACACCTGTTGTATACCCCTGCCCCATGCCAGGCTAGAGACAAACAGTGGAGAAAACACGGTCCCAGAACTTTTTGTAGAAAAGTTCAACACATTCAATACAAACATATATAATTATAATAAAACAACAAGGCAGAGAAGGAAGGGAACCTTATAAACTTTCCAATAAATCAAGAAAGGCTGCAGGGAGGACGCAGATGAAATGTGACACTGTCCTTTAAAATAGTCAGGAATCTTTTAGTCACAGATGATAGAAACCCAACTGTGAGTAGGAATTTGAAGGTTGACCGAAACTCCACAAATAGTGCTGATTTCAAGCACGTTTGGATCCAGGTATCCAAATAATGTCCTCATTTTATTTTAATCACAATCTCACACTCTCCATCTCTACCATGTCTCAGTTTGTTTTCTTTCTCTGGCAGCTCTCTTCATATTGTAAAAAAGAGACCTATTCTGCATTCTGAGCAACACATTTCTTATTATTTGTGATGCAGAAAGAAAGGCACCTTCTATTTCCGGTTTCCATCTATCTACATCCTTGAAGGGATGCTATTATCTCTGGCTAACTATGAAATCACCTTGTGGATAGAGTACCATGGACTGAGGGCTGGGATGTCACAGCCTGGCTGAATACCCATCACTGAGGCCAGCAGTGAATGAGGCAATATGTCTCCTTAAAACCCATAAACTGGGGAAGAGGCAATTACTTCATAGAAAGAAGGATGTTGGGCAGACACAAACAATGCATATTTACTGGTATGATGCTCAAATAACTGAATGAAATTTGAATAGGCATAGAGAAAGTGTTGAAAGCTAGGAAACAATATAAATAATCCTATCTAATAAAATAGCAATATGCAAATTGGCCACACCTCCACTACACCCACAAAAATGGTGGCAGCCACAGAGCTGGAGAGGGCAGGAGGGTTGAGTTGACCCTGGTGATGGAGGAAGCCAAGCTCCCACTGCCTTGGCCTCTGCTGAAGGCTACAAAGTTTCAATTACAGACAATAAATAAATCCCAGATGGCAGGACCTCTACTTGGGTAGGGGGGGAGGTGCGGGGAGGGGGGCGTGGCCAGCCTGCAAACCACCACAGGCCCCTTACCCAGGCCACCTTATTCCCCAAGGGAACCCCCACCTGGTACACCCTTCAGGGCAAACCAGCCGGTCCCCAACCATGCATCAGGTCTCTATCCTTTCTAATCCTCCTATCTAATGAAAGAATAATATGCAAATTGACTATCACTCCAACACACAAGATGGCTACGCCCATGTGGTTTAAGATGACTGACTATGTGGGCATGAGATGGCCCCCACAAGATGGCCAGTAGGGAAGGGAAGTTGGGAGGAACCAGGTCTTCAAGGGAGGACAATTGTGGGTGATCAGGCCAGCAGGGGAGGGACTAGGCCTACATGGGAGGGCAGTTAGGAGTGACCAGGCCTACAGGGGAGGGAAATTAGGAGCAAACAGGCTGGCAGGGGAGCAGTTAGGCATCAATCAGGTTGGCCAGGGAGTGGTTAGGGCTGATCAGGCTGGCAGGCAGAAGAGGTTAGGGGCAATCAGGAAGGCAGGCAGGTGGGCAGTTGGGAGCCAGCAGTCATGGATTGTGAGAGGGATGTCTGACAGATCCAGGTTCAATTGGGCCTAAACGGGCAGTTAGACATCCCTCAAGGGTTCTCAGATTGGAGAGAGTACAGGCTTGGCTGAGAGACAATCCTCCCCCGTGTACAAATTTCATGCACTGGGCCTCTAGTATATAAATAAATCTATGCCATAGACTGAATGTTTGTGCTCACCCCAATTCATGTTGAAACCTAATCCCCAATGTGATGGTATTTGCATATGGGACCTCTGGAAGTGATTAGATGAATGAAATCAATGCCCTATAAAAGAGAACCTGGAGAACTCCCTTGCCCTCCCACCACATGAGGGTACACCAGGGAAATAGCCATCCATAAACTAAGAAACCTCACCAGATGCCAAATCAGCTGGCACCTTGACCTTAGACTTCCATCCCCCGGAACTGTAAGAGATAAATTTCTGTTGTTTTAAAGCCACCTAGTCTATAATACGCTATAATAGCAGTTCAAATGGAATGAAAATTTATAAATGGGGAGATGAGTATGGTATATGTAGTTGGCAAGGGAAATAAGGTGTGATATAGTAAATGGAAAAGAGACTGATTATCAAAGAAAGTGGGAGCATTTCCTCTTTCTTCCACCTCTTGTACCTCTTTCTCCTTGAACAAAGCAAACCTTTGTTGAAGGCATAATGAGCCCAAAAGCTGAACTCATTGATTTGGCATAAGATGAGGTGCCCACCTTTGTGAAGTGCATTGCTAATTGTAGATACAAGACATATACACATAGAAAGCCATCTAATGATGGATGCTAACAGATTAACACATAATCAAGTCCAATACTCCACAATAAATCTGCTTTTACAACACAGCCCCTAGCCCTGGGGTTGGCACTTCCCTGTGAAGAAACCAGGCCTGGGATGCTCCTGCAGAGGTTCTGCTGAATGGACCAAGGTGTGTCTTAGATTTCAGCCTCTTTCTCACCCTGTGAAGGTCAGACCGGAGTTCAAAAAGAATCCTGGTGACATAAATTATGTAAAACAACCACTTCAGGTGTTAAACAGAACTGAAGTCGGAATTTAACTGCCCAGCAAATCACTGAAAAGGGACTACAGCAATATCTTTAATAGATGATATAAATACTTAGGGCATAAAACTGCCTGTTCTACTTATTTCCATTACAGCAATCCCCTCCCTCTCCCAGACCTGTTTAGGGCAGATAAACAGGATCTGGAGCTTCTGTTTTCTGGGCACATGCATTTTTCCTGCCCACTCCCACTCTATCTAAGCTTACTGGTTCAGGTTTACCTGAGGCTCATGCCTAAATGTCCAGGAGCAGCAGATGAGACCTGCTCTTTTGTACAGGACACGTGGATCACAGAAACTCATAAATCCCTGTGTTGGCCATCATTTCAGGCTGATATAAAATCTGTCAAAATGTGGTCCGGTCCTAAGTCATCCTCTAAGCTCCTTTTCCTCAGCACCCAACCCAATTTCCACCTTTTTTTCATGACCCTGAGCCCATGAATCTCTCTAACCGCCTACTCTGACCATAAGGGGGCGGGGATGGAGAGCTTGGATGATAATTTTCCATATCTGCATCTTTTCTCCCAAAGTCAAATGAATATAGGGATCTCTGAATCAGAAACCACAGTTTATTTTTATTGGCCATGGGATATGGCAAAATGTCTTGGGAAATAGCATGTGGGGACAAAATAAGCAGGGTTTTGATTCAGGCTTGGAACCAACTCAGCCATTATTCTTTCTGAGCCACAGTTGCTTCTTTTATAAAAGAGGAATAATTCCACCCAACTCCTAATTGAAAAATTAAAAATGAAAGAGTAAATGTTTGTTCTTTTCTTGCTCTTCCTGCTTTCTTTCTTTTCAAGATACCCATCAATGTGCCTTCTGGATGCTTAACAAATATTATTGACACCTTCAACTGCTCTTCTACAACCTGGAGTCACAAGTCACATACCACTTCTTTCCTGCCTTTCTTCTTTAATATATATATATATATTTCAGAGAGGGTGAGAGAGAGAGAGAGAGAGAGAGAGAGATGGATGAGAGAGACATATCAATTGGCTGCATTCTATACACCCCCTATTGGATATCTAGCTTGAAACCTGGGCATATGCCTTGACTGGGAATAAAATCCAGGACCTCTTGGTCCATAGGCTGAGCCACTCCAGCCGAGCGTGCCTCTCTAAATTCTACCAAGGTTTAAAAATCCAGCAAAGTCCTAATTCCTTAATCTTCTAATCATTATTCATTATTTTCAGTAGTCCCCAGGAGCCCTTTTCACTCTAGTTTAGTGGTTCTCAACCTTCCTAATGCCGCGACCCTTTAATACAGTTCCTCATGTGGTGGTGACCCCCAACCATAAAATCATTTTCATTGCTACTTCATAACTGCAATTCTGCTACTGTTATGAACTGTAATGTAAATATCTGATATGCAGGATGTATTTTCATTGTTACAAATTGAACATAATTAAAGCATAGGGATTAATCACAAAAACAATACGTAATTATATATTGTGAAATATTTCTAATTACAAATAAATGAAATTGTGTCTTGAATCATGGTGTAGCATGGGTAACAGTCTTAATATGACAACAGTAAACTACATTGCTACACTGAGGAGCAGTCTGTTGGTTCCTAAGACCATGGGAAATATGTGTTTTCCGATGGTCTTAGGCGACCCCTGTGAAAGGCTCATTCGACCCCCAAAGGAGTCGCGACCCACAGGTTGAGAACCACTGCGGTAGTTACTCACATCCATTATTTTTCTTCCCTCGTGAAGTTCCTTGACAATAGAGGATACATTTTTTGCCCTTTTTGTGTTCTTCCTTAAAGCTAGTAAAGTACTGGGCCCTTAGTAGAAACAAAATTAATGGGTATTGATCAACATTATGATCATAGTTCAAGTAGAAATTAGCAAGTTATAGCAACGAAGACTATAAAAATTTGGGATGAGTTGTACACTCTACCAAGACGCTTTGCACAGATTATCTTGTTGAAGTGAAAGTCTAAACGTATTAAAACAAATAATAAGGTAATCTTAGGAACGAGAGAAGAGAACCGAGCTGTTTGGATTTTTCCAGATAAAGGCTTTAGAAAAGAGATAAAACTTTTGAAGAACTTCAAGTAGTTCTAGTTGCAACTAAAAACAGCTTGCCAGGTTTGGGAATAATGCTATTTTTCTATAACATTTGATCTATCCATCAGCTGGAAATGTGTAAACTATAACGAATTCCTCAGCCACCACTTCTCCGGCCTAATCATAGCGCTTCTTGCGTTTCTGTGATCCCTCCCATCTGTGACCACGCAGATAAGCACTTCCGCAGATAAGGCGGCCTTCTTTACGCTTTCCTGTGTGTATGATTTTGTTTCTAACGACACTTTAACTTCCTTTCAGAAAGACGCTTTTTCCATCTTCAAAAAACCCAATACAGACGCGAGACTACACAGAGAGCCAGCAACAAATTTGTCATTAGACTTACTAAAATTCCAAACATCACCGCGAAATCCAACTACATCTCCAAAGCCTCCTCTCTTGCAGCAAGGAACCACGTGACGGAGTGCCAATAACAAACAGCAATTTCCTTTGGAAACTCCTGTAGGAAGTGAGACCACGTTGCACGGTAGAGCATGACAATTTGCAATCCTCACATACAAGGCAGAGAGAGCGGCACACTCCGAAATGAGGCTCATCCCCCCACGCGGTGGCATCTGGTTACTGACAGAGGACTAATTCCCGCCCTTGAATGCCCCAGTACACCTTCTATTACACCAACTTAAATGAAAACCCCAAGGGGAACACGTGACCCTAAAGATTTATCGGACGATACGGCCGTATTAGATTCTTTTAAATCCTTTAATTTGCAAAAAGTCCCAAAGCCAGTGAACCAAACAAATAGCGGTTCTCTTCCCCGTGCTGTGTAACTTGGGTGATATTTATGGACGGGGGGAGGGAAGTCCTGTGTTCAGCAATTTCCTAATCAACTAAGAACAAATGGAGAAAGCAAATCCATGAAATAGGAAAGGGCGAGACCACCGAGCTATGACTTCCAAGGCGGCAGAGAAATGTTAGCGCCATTCTGCTGTTAAGCCTCCTGCCCCAGTCAGAAGGCATTAATCTGAGATGCTATGGAATCTGAACCTTGAGGAAATGGCCCGAGGAAGTTATAGCTTAGAGTCTTCCCCCCGGGGCCATATAGAAGAAGGCCCTGCCGGTGAAAGGTGGGCCCCGCAGACAGCCTCGAGTACCAATGACATGTCTCACTGGGTTCATTTTCTGTCTAATGCGATGCCATTCATCACCAGCTGTTTCTGGTAATAAATTCCAATCCAACCAATCATTTGAAAATACTTACTATGCACATGTAAACACCTGAGAGAAAAGTCATGGGACTTCAAAATAGAAGTCAGGGTCCCAACTTCAAAAGAAACTAGTTCAGAAGCTGGCTGTTGGTTTGGCTCTTGCTGGGGCTGGTGAATCATTGGCATTTCACCTGCATGTCCATCTCCTGCGCCCACTTCTACCTCCAGTAGGTCTGCATCTCAAACGCCCCACACAAATGAACCCTATCTTGTTATTTTCCAGCTGTGCTTCTAAAACCCTATTTCATTCCATGGAGTCCTGTCAGAAAAATCTTCCCGAAAATATGACTTAACTGCCTCTTATACTGAACTGCAAATTGTTTCTTCTCATCCTTGATTCATAGGAAAGAGAATAACCATTTCCTTTTTATGGCTCTGTTTATATTTGCAGGCTTGAAAGTAGAAAAGTACTTCTGAATCTAAGGAACACAAGGACGGAATTTCTCCACACAGTGGGTGCAGAAGGTAAAAGAATGAGAGAACATCAGAGTTCAAAGGTCTGCAGAAATGGGTTCCCTCCCCCATTCAATGTCCTCCTGCTGCCCGTGTGGGGACTGTACCCCAGAGAATTTAGGGCTACTGCACAGTAGTGGGTTCTCTCTCCATGATAGCATGCTGGCTGTGGAGAAAGGTTAGCCCACAGTCTCTAAAATGGGTTCCTTTGTTCTTCTATTTTGCATACTTTACAAAAGACTCTGGTCCAGAAGATAAATAATTTGAGCTGTCCAGCCTGGAAAGGCAAAAACAATCATGGAGTGAATCAAAGCTGTCAGTGTCACATTGTAGGGTTTTAACTTTCCTTGAGACTAAAATTCAAGTTTATTTTGATTAATTTGAAACCTGTCTTCATCTCTTTTTTTCTTATTGGCTCTTAAATTCCCAACTCTAGCATTGCCTTCCCTAGTCTTACTTTCTTCACTTGCAATGCTTGTGAGTCAGGATATTAACTGGACAAGTTTCTGTGGTCCCAAGTTTCCTAGATTCTCCCTGCAGAGATGAAACTTATTTCCTACTGGCCTCAACTAATTAAAATAGCACTGGGCCCATTACTCATATCTTCCATAGTTATAGCTTTCCCACCACTCTTTATCTGTTTTGTGGTTGTTTGGGGTGTGGTAACGGGGTTCATAGTTTTCATAGCCTGGTTAGATTATCATCTTGGTTTTATGTAATCTCTAGACCAGTGGTTCTCAACCTTCCTAATGCCACGACCATTTAATACAGTTCTCCATGTTGTGGTGACCCCCAACCATAAAATTATTTTCGTTGCTACTTCCTAACAGTAATGTTGCTACTGTTGTGAATTATAATGTAAATATCTGTGTTTTCTGATGGTCTTAGGTGACCCCTGGGGTAGGGTCGATGGACCCCCAAAAGGATCGTAACCCACAGGTTGCATACCCAAGGAAGCATACAGGAGGAATGGAGCCCAGCATCTCCAGTGAGAGTGGGTCCAAGAGCATGAAAAGGCCTGAATGAAGTAACAGGCATTTCCCAAAATAAATATTTGGGTCTGGAAATGTTTTTCAGAGGAACTGGAAAACTAAATAAGAGCAGCATATTAAATGTACCTCATAAATTTAAAAACAACATAGAGATTGCAAAGAAAGTCAGGAAAAGGACCATATTATAAGATTTTGGTTTTATGGTGTGTGTGTGTGTGTGTGTGTGTGTGTTAAGATACTTGTTAATGAGAAAAATATAAAATGCAAGGCATTTCAATGAATAAAATGGAAGCAAAGTCATCTATTGCCACAAACTAAGGTGAAGGCAGTTCAGTAAATAGTGACTTCTGGCTCTTCACATCCATCACAGAGTCCTTCCCACCACCCTGATTCCTTCCTCCAGAGTCTACCATGACCTTGAACTATGATTGAAGGACATTTGGCTACCAAGGCAAAAGATACCACTCTTTTATGGCCGAAGGTACTCACTGTCACAGGAAGCTATGAACCAAATCATGACAGATATCTGAGTTCCAAAGAAAACACAGAGGCATTTCCTAGAACAGTCTGTACACTCTCAGACTGAAAGAGGATCTTTTCCTCCAATGCCCCTTCTCTCTACTGCATTGGGGAAGTTAAGGTATTGCCATGTTGTACATTAAGGTCACTAGATATTCTCAGGGTGAGGAAGGAATGGAGGAGCCTCGATAAAATCAGAGTGATCCTCTGCTCAGTAAGAGCAGGATCCTCCCACTATGCTATACATCCCTCTAAGAAGACTTCCCAACATTTACAGAAACTTTAAAATCAATTAGTGTGCTAGCTCTGGAGAAGATATTGTAACCTGTCCAGAGTAATAAAATCAGCAATGCACAGCACTGCTTTCCTCTATGAAGAGCTTGAATAAATAAGACATTTATAAAAATGAGTGGAAAATCTGAAATGAATATCCCAAGAACCATGAAAAAATAAGCTAAGAGAAATTGAATTTTCTTTTCAGTCTCTAAGAGAGAGGTGGCAGTTGAGGATTTTATGCATAATTTATAAGGAAAAATTGTACTCAAGTATACACCATATCAGTTTGTGGCAAAGATTAAGCAAGCTGTCCTTTTTTTAATTGAAATCAAATATAGGTATAGAAGAAAATGAATTCTGAATGAGGGAGAATGCAATGAGCCACGTGGCCAAAGCTTACCAAAATTTACATGATAGTTTCTTTGTATAACCAAGTAACTTTGACCTTCTTTATTGATCAGTAATAAGAAAAATTCCCAAAAGCAAAGTCCTACTTAGTGCTAAAGCCTCCCGTTCTCATTTTCCCTCCACTATATTGAAAGCTGGGTCTTGCCATAAATAACACAGACCTCTCTGAATACCTATGATTTGAGCAGCATCAGTAAAGTACTTGAAACCAGTGTCATTGTCTCCTAAAATCTGAACCATAATCAATTCTGTCTGGAAATTTTCACCCAGAGAGAAGCTTGTAAATTGCAAATACTCCCAGAAATACTAAACTCATTCCCACTGAAGTAATATTCTCTTAACTTCAGATTAAGAGGATTCAGGGAGACTGTTCAGGTGAAAGGAGAAAGACTATAAAAGGAGGGAATGAACAGAGTGACTGGGAAGAGGGAAAACTAGACTATGGTGATGCCACAGTTTTAATGGTATGACTTCAGGATCGATCATGAAGATTCATACCAGCAACCTCCACAGAAAACTAAGGCATTTACCGTGGTCCTTGTTTTCCTTGACTCTTCCCCTCATCCTTCTTCTCCATCCCAGGAACATCCTTATGGTCACCCCTCAGACCACTGTGAATTCTGTGAGCTGTAGTTACAGGTAGGCATTAACCTATATGCCGATCTCATGTCAGACATTCCCTTGCGGTTGTTCTCTGGGTATTCATGTATTCTTGTCTTGGGCTCCAATGTAACTGAATAGTAAATACATTTTTCGCTCTTTTGAGAGCCCCATAACATCTGTAGTAAAGCTTCGTCTGCCAAGTAGCCTCCATGCTAATACTAAAAAGAAAAGAAAATGCAATATGCAGCTCTTTACAGTTTCCAAAACACTTTTACTTATATAATTGCTTATTTATATAAACTGAAAAGGAAATGAGCAAGGGGATTTATTATTCCAAGTTTACAAAGGAGGTTTAACCTCTGGAATAGCAACTACCTAACTTTTTTGCTGAAAATTACCCTGTGTCTGGCACTCTTCTGAGCACTTATTCATAGCTAATTTAGTTATTTCAATAGCATTACCAGGTACCTACCATTATTTTCCCCATTTTAAGGACAAGAAAATTTCAGCTTTAAAAATATGAGCTATTTTTGCTATTTTCTCAAGATCACATAGGAAGTAAGTGGCAGAAATTGTGTCTTGCATCTAGTTCTATTGAATCAAAATTTAATACTCTTAAATGCTGCTATTCTAAACAAGAGTCAAAAGTCTGGAAGCTTTTTTCTCAAGGCCATACTCTCTAAGTGGCAGGAAGTACTTCTAGATTTAAATCCTCATAAAATGCACTTTCTACACCACTCTGATATTTACTAAAATGCAGGCAATTTGGCTAAGGAACGGAATGATATGATACACTTAGTCCTGTACCCAAACTTTAACAACCACTGGTTCCTTACCTCAAGAACTTTGCTTTGCAATTGAAATTTCTTACAGATCTCTGAAAGATGACATTCTATCTTCAAGAAATGAAATGGATTAAATGATCCCCATTAAGCTTATGGTAATTTTAGCCTTTCCAACTCCTTATCATAGAACATACAGTGTGAGCACAGGGTAAATTCCAATCTAAGGTTGTAGGTTTGATCCTTCTATGTTATTAGCAGAGTGAGTCACTCTTACCAGGAGTTATAGAGAACACTATTTTCTGGAAATGTCTTTGAAGGTGACAATGAAGAAATAACATGCCACTTCACCACGCAACCCACTCACTTTTAGAGTTTTACTCCAAAGTATTATTATTTTTGACAAAGCAAAACCATGTCAACAAAATTAAGAAATGTCATTTTCTTAATGATGGTGATTTTTCATAGAGTAGGCTTGCATTGTCCAGCACACTTATTTAACTGAAGAAAAGAAAGCTGAATTAGAATCAAATAAATGTTTTTAATTTAAAATGTTAAGTCAAGATATTTAACCAAATTGCCAGGTGAGGTGCTGATCTCGGTCTATGTCTTCCTTTGAAGAAATGGTCAAAGGAGAAGGTTTAGGTTCTGATGGGAGCCTTCCCCAGGTAAGCAGGGTCACTACCTATTCTGTGCTCTGATTTGTAGAGTGATGTTGAACTGCCCTTGCAATGCAGAGCAAAGACTTAAGTTCTATAAACCACAAACTTAAGTTCTATAAAAGAGAGATTCACTATAAATGACCAGAGATTGTTCCAAAATATGAAATGTGTTTTCATAGCACCAAAGTGAAGCAAGATTGGGAATTATTTACTTCATTTTATTAATGTATCTTGATTCTCTAAGTTTGAAGTGGCAAGTCTAGTGGCACTATCTAAATTCACTTTTTCTTGAATGAACTAAAATGTTTGTCCATATTTATAGATCAATAACATTATTTAATACAAATTCAAAAAAAACAGGGAGAGGTCCTTATAGATTTTATGGCAGGGGCTCTTCTAAACCGTGTTTCTCAGAGTGTCACTCTAAAATCAAACAGAAGAGCCGAAACCGGTTTGGCTCAGTGGATAGAGCGTCGGCCTGTGGACTGAGTGGTCCCTGGTTCGATTCTGGTCAAGGGCATGTACATTGGTTGCAGGCACATCCCCAGTAGGGGGCGTGCAGGAGGCGGCTGATCAATGTCTCTCTCTCATCGATGTTTCTAACTTTCTATCCCTCTCCTTTCCTCTCTGTGAAAAATCAATAAAATATATTAAAAAATAAAATAAAATAAAATAGAAGTAGCACCTGACTGGAAAAGTGGTGGGAGGTTATGCTGGAGTATCTTTATTCACGATGCAGATACCAAGGCCCCATCACAGATCTACCGAGTTAAACTCTATGGAGAAACCCTGCTGACAGCATTTCCAATGGAATCAGAAGTCACTATGTCATGTGCAAGTTGAGAACCGCTGGCCAGGTTCCTGAGGCACCAGATAGTGAGGGGTCCATCTGGAGCAGAAAGGAGAGAGACAGGAGGCTACAACAGCCTCAGAGGAATGGCCTCAGTAAGGTGTCCTGATGGGAATTCTTACATTATTTTGGCTTTCATCTAACAGAGCAGGCCCAGGAGTCTAGGGAGAGAGCCCTGTGAAAGGTGAGATGGGATGGGTGAGGGGCCAGAGCAGGCTGTGTCTCTGTAGGCAGGGATTATAAAGAGAAGGTAGGAGGAAGACATACAAAGTAGACTCCGTGCTCAGCTTTCTGGAATCAATCTCAGGGAAGAAGCGAGCTTCATGATCCCAGAGAATGATGCTGTGGTCAGGCAGCTGCTGCCTTGACCCACATTTGAGGTCGTTGAGGGAGACCCCCTAACATTTCTGGCACAACCTATAGGGGCTACAATAAGAAATACTCAGTGACAAGATGGGTCAGTCAGAGGGAGGCCTGTGGAATAGAGCCCCGATGTTCCTCCCTGCCTAAGTGGGGGGACAAAGGAGGTCACTGAGTTGGAAGCAGTGCCCTGCCTTGAGACCAGCCTGGTTTAAGGTATCCTCCCCACCCTACCAGCAGAGGCCAGTGATGGATTACATGAGATGATGCATACAAAGCATTTAATCAAGATGCTCATTTGAATGGTAGCTAATGGCACCAAGTAGATAAAAGTGCTTTGAGAGTCTAGAACACTGAGCAAAATGTACAATTAATAGACAGAAGACTGTGGTTTTAAGAAAATTCTAAATTATTGTTGAACTACTGGGTTTACAGTGGTTTATGATTTGAACTCCATAAAAACCTAGCAATTCCTGTGAACCCCGAGTCCTACCACCTACTATCTGTTGAGGGAAGGTGAGGCTTAAGGAGACAAGTCTCTAATTTTCTATTCCACCTGCACTTTATTAGAATACTACTGATTCTATTTCATAGAAAGTTTCTCAACCAAGCATCTGAAAAATATTGCGCTTGAAAGTACAAAGGTCACTAGGACTCTGGTAAGAAAGGTAGTGATATAGTCTCCTGGGCCAAATGGCCTTAAAGCCCAGAATTATTATCAATCTTACCATTTGTTTCCTGTTTTGCTTATTAATGAGTGGAAGTGGGATCTCAAACCATGCTTAGAGTAAGTGCAGTAGTTTGTCATGCTCGGAGCCCTAATCTGTCTCCAATCAAGAAGATACTACATTGATGCCAAGCATTTTCAATAAAACCCACTGGGTCTCGGGTCACAAACACAATTGCCTCACAAAGAGCTAATAGTTGGAATGACTGTGAGCACCAATTCTTAGCTGCTTGAAACTGATAAAACAATCAATAGGGAGTTTTTGTGTATTTGTTTCCAGGGAGATAAAAACCTGCTCAGGGTTATTGAGATGGCCAGCTGGTCTCCTGGGAAGAGCAAGGACAGCAAGACAAAGCCTTGAGAAAAACAATGGCCTGAGCTTGGTGACGCTGGTCCCTTACTTTTTGTCCCAAAGCTTCCCATCTGTAAACTGGGAAAGATGATCATTCACCCAACCCTCCAACACCGTAATAGATCAAATGTAAAACATTAGAATCATAAAGGACATTAGATACCACTATTCTGTGATTTCAAATTATCATGAACACCAGATAATTACCTGTCTTACTCCTATTAAAAAGAGGACTGTCTTGAGATTCCAGACATATCTTAATAATCTTTGTATCCATAGATCAACATCATATTTGCATATTCAAGAGAATGGTTTATTATGGATAATTTATTAGGTGAACAAAAGAAGGAAATAAACAAATGAATAAATAGATTACTACATAAAAGTATTAAACCATTCAAAATTCTAGTTCTAAATCAAGAATCCTTTATAAAATGTTTACAAGTAGGTGCCTATGCCTCAAAATGCATGTCCCAAGACAAATGATAAGGATAGCTAGGGAGGTGTAGGAACAATCACAATGCACAACATTCCATTATTAATGGAACCCAAAATGCATACAATTGTCCTTGGCAGCCACATTCTATTATCAACCAGAACTCTCAAATATATTCCACATGCTATGGATCCGAATCAGTCTAACTCCAGGTATGTTTTTGAATCTAGAAGCAGAAACGTCCGTAAATTCTAATAACTTTTGAAATGCCAATTTGGGCCCACTATTGAACTTCATATTGATGTAAAATACATCCACACAAAAGTGAGAAATCAAGTGTGCAGCCGATGAATTTTTCAATAACAGCATAACCCATGTAATTAGCACCCAGATAAGAAAAAAAGTACATCAGCAACGTTCCTGGAACCTCCCCTTGATGCTCTCTCCTGTTACCACGCCGGCAAGCGTAACCAACCACTCTTGTGATTTTATAATACTGTACATTATTTGAGTCAGTTTTCAAACTTTGTACATATGGGATCCTACTGAATGAATTCCCATGTCTTGTTTGTTTCCCTTAACATTTGTTCCTTCTCATTGCTGATCTAGTATTCCACTGTGCGAATACCTCACAATGAATGTAGCTATGCAGCTGCTGATAAACATTTGGGTAGATTCTCTTTGGGGGCAATTAGTAAGAACGCTGTTATGAAATCTTGTGCATATCTTTGTGGATGGATGTTTAGCTTTCTGTTACGACCAATGAAAGCTTTTTGAATCATGAGTCTATTTCAATCCTCCAGCTCCACCTCTAGACATTTCTGAATTCACCTGCCTCTGACTGCTCTGTCCCCACATTGCTCTAAGCCACCTCATCTCTGATGCAAAACCCTGCAATGATTTCTAAGCAGCTTTTGCACTTCTAACCTGAGCTCTACACAGCAGAAATGGCTGTCTTTATAAAAAGTAAATAAGATCATAACCCACCACTGGTTTCCCATTGAAATAACATAAACGCTCTTTCCCGTGGTCTCCAAGGCCCTATGAGAACGGGCCTCCACTACATCTCTGGACTGATTTTGAATTATTCTCTCTCCACTGTTCACTCTGTTCCAGCCACACTGGTCTTCTCGCATGTTTTAAATATGCTAAGCATGTTCCTTCTTCCTATAACGCACTTCCCCACGAATCTTCACATCACATGATCCTTTTTTGTCATTTCTCATATCAATGTCATCTCAGAGAGGCCCTTCTGACACCCTGATCTAAAATAGCATCCCCCCTCTAGGTCATTTTCCGACTGGTTAAACTGGAGCTCATTCCGCTACCTAATATTTCTATTTTCTATTTCCTGGCTTACTGACTATGTTATTGTTTTTAACAGTTTTATTGAGATATAATTCACATACCATAAACTTCACCTTTTAAAGTGTACAATTCAGTGATTTTTAGTATGTTCACAAAGTTATGCAAGCATCACCACTATGAATTTCAGGACAGCCCCTCCCTCCCCACAAAAAAGAAACTCTGGATCCCAGACTGTCTTTCCCATTCATCCTCCCCACAGTGCCGGCGACTATTAACCGGCATTCTGTCCCTACCACAGGTTTGTAGGTTTGACAATTCTTGACATTTCGTATAAATAGAACCATACTCTATGTGCCTTTTACACCTGATTTATTTCACTTAGCGTAATGTTTTCAAGATTAATCAGAGTGTGGTGTGGATCAGCACTGGGGCCCTCTTCCTTATCAAATAATATTCCACTGTGTGCATATATCAAATGGTGTCTGTCCACTCATCAATAGATGAACATTTGGGTTGTTTTTCTTTCCTTGGAGGGAGCTATTCTACAAAATGTTGCTATGATCATGTGTGTATAGATTTTTGCATACTTCATTAATTGCAGGTATAAGTAAGTGAGTGATCACCTTCTGATAAAAGAATGTCATCTGCCAAGACCGGTTTGGCTCAGTGGATGGAGCGTCAGCCTGTGGACTGAGGGGTCCCAGGTTCGATTCCAATCGGGGGCATGTGCCTTGCTGGCGGGCACAACTCCAGTAGGAGCGTGCAGGAGGCAGCTGATCAATGTCTCTCTCTCATCAATGTTTCTGACTTTCTATCCCTCTTCCTCTCTGTAAAAAAATCAATAAAATATATTAAAAAAAGAATGTCATCTCATCTCTGTAAAAGAAGACACTACCAGCACCAGCACATAATGGGTGCCCTACCCATTTTGAAGTTGAATTAGGCTGGGATCTCAAAGCAAGAATAACCAGAACTGATTACCTTGCATAGTTTTGCTTAAAAATGTAGTATTACTTAGGCCTCAACTGCCTAAAAAAATTTACTCAGTAAAAAGCTGGTTTTTCATGTTTAAACTATATATATTTTTTAAATCCTCACTGGAGGATTTGTTTATTGATGAGAAAGAGAAAGAGAAAGAGAGAGAGAGAGAGAGAGAGAGAGAGAGAGAGAGAGAGAGAGAGAGAAGCATCGATGTGAGAAATATTAATCGGTTGCCACCTGTACATGTTCCAACAATGCACCCCAACCAGGGATCAAGCCACAGCCCCGGCATGTGCTCTGACCGGGCATCAAACCTGCAAGCTTTTTGTGTATGGGACGATGCTCCAACCTACTGAGCAACCCAGTCAGGGCCATGGAAGTTTTCATATTAAATAGCACATACTGAAAATTATGTGTTGAGAGGGAACTTAAATGTACAATACAATTTGGAGGAAGAACAGAATCTTGGATAGAATAAGCAGCCAAAAGAAAAAAAAAAAACAATCACCTATGGCCATTTCTGCAGATGAATTGGCTTGCAGAGGCCCTGATGAAGAATTTCTGAACCAGGTGGAGAAATTACTTTTCAAGCAAGTTGCATCCTTTAGCTCATGCAGAGCGCGTTGAGAAAATAAATGAAGCGAACAACTTTAAATATTTGGGGTGGCTGCTTACATCAAAACTGGACTCAAATGTGTTTTTTTTCTTGTCTTTAGAGCCGTGGGAAGTTATCTCAAAATCCTCTTAGATTCTCATTTATCTCTCAGCAAGGTTGTTTAAGACCATCAAAGTACAGAAATGCCCCAGTGGAGCCAGACCAATGGTCCATCCAGCCCAGGATCTTGCCTCTGAGACCAGCTAGTGTGGAATGGTATGAAAAACAAGCAAAAGTCCTTACCGAAATGCACCTAATTGTGCGGTGTCAGGGCAGGGGGCTCAGTTCAATCTCTTCTGAGCCCAGCTGGTGACCAATGTCTGCCCTGAAGCAGAAGGCCTGACGGCCCTGGTAGCTCTGAGCCTGGCAAGTGTGACTGCCGCCTCCATCTCAGAGCGCATTTCCTTCCCCCAGTGTCTTTAGAAAAGAAGGTTGGATATTTACCACCCAACAAGTTTGCTGCGATTGCATTATGGCGGGCCATTAGAGTTAATCCATTAGCAGAGGGGAAAAGATCTTCAGGGAACTGGAGAGTTTAAGTTGAAACTAGATAATTTGCTGCCACTTCCTCTAAAATATTTATTTTATTCTTAGGCTGACTTTTTTTTTTTTTAAAGAGAAACACTTTTTTTTTACATTCTGCCTTGCTTGGATGTATTCCTTAAGCAAAGCAATATCTTCAGCTAACTGTCTTTGTGCATCATAAATGGGCTAGCAAGCAGCATAAGTGAAGCAGTTAAGTTATGAGAACAGAATGGTGCCTCTGTACCTTCCCAGTGACATAGTGCCTACATTTCTGGGTTCTTGATAAAAGAAAAGCAAATTATCCATTCATTTATTCTTTTCCTAAAAATGAGCATGCAGAGCCAGGCTAGACTCTAGGGACACATTGATGAAACAGACAGATCCTATACCTGTGACCATAGGGTTTTTATTTCAGTGTAGAAACAGGAAAAGAAAGACAAGTGAAAAAATATATATTTACAAATTAGGGTACAATTTGTCTAATGAGCTCACAGAAGGTACTGAAATAGAATATGGTTCAGCAGAGGCAGGTGTTTAACAGTCAAACCTAGGGCTTTAATTTATTTAGAGGTTTGCACAGAGACCAGAGGTGCAATAAGGAGGAGAGGTGCATTCCAGCTGAGAGAGACACCTGCAAGACTCGGAGGAAACAGTGTGGCTGATGAGCTCCTGAACTGAGCAGAGACGCATCCTATAGCAGTGATGCCTGTGACTAAGAAGTGGGATATGAGAGGAAGAAGGTCTATCTGCAGAGCTTCCCATGGGAGGCAGTTCAAACTTTTTTTTTACATGCAAAGAAAATGTTTAACTTCTGAGGACATTAGCTGAGCAGTTCATGGTCACCGAACAGGACTCCACCATGCAGGTAGACCTCTCTGAGACCAGTTGACTTGGTTGGTGACCCCTCTGAGAACACCCAAGTATGGCCTAACAGAGGAGGGCCACCGGGATTACATGCAAGCTTCTAGGTCCACATAGCTTCTCCACAGGATCCTGACCTGTGACATGGCTTGATAAGCTTCATTTCAGTGTTGCCTGCCTCCCCCCACCGGAAACTTGACCTGTGTCTTTGTTAGATCTTGCCTTTCATTTCCTTGATCAGATATTTTACCAAGGGCATTTCTTCCCTGAAATGCCACTCAACTCAAGTCATCTAATCTTGATGTGTGAATCCTTCTGACCACTGAAATTTGGATCTCTCTCTGAGGTGATCAGTTATACCACAGGGAACACGTCACTACAGGCTTTGGAATGTGTGAGCACTACATTGAGATAGAACATTGGGTAGAATGAAGACAATGGTAAAGGAAGGAGGGCACTGCAGGAGTCGGGAGTTGTGGCTCATACACAGTCTATAACGAATGCGACTCTCTCTTTTCAGAGCCTGTAACTTTCATAATTCAGAAAAAAAGAACTGTTTGAGGAAATGTGTTTTGGGCTTTGCCATCCTCTAAGCAAAATAGTGAGGGACATGGCACTTTTAAAAGGAGGTGGCATTCACCCATCCTGGGAGTAAGTAGTTGAGTAGAAAATGATAATTCTGAGACCCGGTGCTCTGCAGATATTTAAATACTCCCTGGGAAAAGTGGCCCTGGGTGTGGGTAACTCTGACAAGCCCCCGAAAGGGAATTGGGGAACAGGACACTCTCATGGATTTTTTGAACTCGAAGACAGAACTACTCTATTTGCTTTTGACAAAGTTCAGTCTCATTATAATCTGACGACCTCAAAGGGGACTTTTCAATGATTAAATTTGGGAGTCAAGAACCATATACCTACTTTTTTCCTTTTCCTTTCCAAACCATCAAACTTAATGAGGGAAATTCAAGGCCTTATGGAAGATTAAAGTAAAAATAAAAGCCTTAAAAATAGAGAAGAAAAGCCCAGATGGTCTGATCTGGACTTTTTAAGTTGGCTGAGGCTAGTGTTGCCAAGGCCCCAGTCATTATTTTTTAATCTCTCACTGACAAGGCGAAGCTTCCCTGCAGACTGGGATTTGGGACTTATTATCTCCATTTTATTGGCCTCTGTGCCAAGAATAGCAAGGCCAATAAAACACATACTTCAGTCTGCTGGGAAGAAGGAATGGACACTGAGTCCACGGGGATGGCAGAGAGCAGACGCTCACACTCCCCGCGGAGGAGAGAGAGGGTCTTATTTAGTAGCTGGCAGTGAATGGAAAGCAGGGGTGGTGAGGTGAGGAGAAAAAAGAAAAGAGAGAACGAACGGAAAAGCCAGGAGAGAGAAAGGAAAGGAGGAAGGGCAGAAAGAAGAGTGAGAGGGAGATAGAAAAGTAAGGAAGGAGAAACAAAGGGAGGGTGGGAGAGAGGGAAGGATAATTTTACAAACGGGTCAAAATATGAAATTTTATATCATTTTTTTTGAGCGGCCTTTCTTAAAAATAAAATTTATCAAGCAGCAATGGAATACAATGTTTTCTCACATCTGCTTGTTATATTTATAGGGAAAATCAAAAGGCTTCCTCTTATCCTGCGAATAAAGTATGAAATCTCTATGAGGTTGAGGAGGTCATGTAAAATGCATCCCTAGCCCATAACCTTAGACCAGCTCTAGACATCTGCCCCATGTGAAACCCCACTTTCTGAAATCCCTTTCATTTTTTACAGTGAAATATGCCCATGTTCATCTCTCCGCTCTCTGCCCTGAACACATTCCCTTCCCTCTCTGCTGTGACGAACCCAAATCCGATCTTCAGCTATGTACGTGTTCCTTCTGAATGAATGAAGAGGGAGTGTGGGGCAGAATAATTAGATCCTCTTCTTAAAATGTCTACATTATTGGAGGTGGAAAGCATGATGTGGGAGCCAGAGAATTAAGGGAAAAGCAAGGAAGTGATGAGGAAAGAAGGGCTTGGACAGGATATTTCTGGAACAACCTGTCAAATCTCATTCTAATAAGTGAAGGGCAAAATCAGGGAACATGATGACTGTGCACAACTATAACTGTCTCTACCTACACACCTCCCACCTTCCCTCGCTGATCAAAGACGCACCTGTGTGATAGCCACTGGGGTCATGGTGGAGTGAGGGGGCCATAAAGATTGATTTGCTGTGTTTGACCAAACTTTCTGCAAGCCTGTCCCTATAGTCCTGCGGACTGCTCACCAGGCCCCCTTTCCATTTGCCTAAGGCAGTGCATCTGGGGTGCTCTCCTGATCAGATGGCCCTTGTGAATCATCTTTTGAAGGATGCACAGTGAATTCTGACGGGGCTTATTGGAAACCTTAAGGATTGTACCATAACCCTCAACAAACACCCATCAACATCTATAGAAAGCAGCAGTAAACAGGGTCATAGGAGCTTAAGAAAAGTGTGATACTACTCAACAACAACAAAATTATCCCACTGTAAGAATTATCCCCTTGCCAAAACTGGTTTGGCTCAGTGGATAGAGCGTCAGCCTGCGGACTGATAGGTCCTGGGTTTGATTCTGGTCAAGGGCATGTACCTTGGTTGCAGGCACATCCCCATTGGGGGTTGTGCAGGAGATGGCTAATGGATGTTTCTCTCTCATTGATGTTTCTGACTCTCTATCTCTCTCCCTTCTTCTCTGTAAAAAATCAACAAAATATACATTTTAAAAAAAGGAATTATCCCATTACCAGTGATAAGCCTAAACAACCTTGACTGAGTACCAGGCACCAAGCTATTAGTACAGCTTATATAAGAAGCCACTTGCCTTTTCAAGTGTCCATCTTGAAGAAATTACACTGGTTTACTTAAAATATGGGAAAGATTGGCCTGACATTTTTTTTCCTGAAAAAAACAAACAAACAACAAAAAAAGCACTTCCTTCTCTGAAAAGGTAAAATGGAGGCATGATCTTATCTAAATCAAGGTATTGATCTAACACTATATATATATGAAGAGAGAGAGAGAGAGAGAGAGAGAGAATTTTTGAAAAGCAAAGAAGGGATCTTGAAAAATTAAAAATATATAAATTGAGATAGTCAGGTTTGCATTTTTTTAATAGTCTCAGACAAATTAGGCACTAACTACATTGGAGGAAAGATTCTTCAAATGTGCTAACTCTTCCCAAAGATGTCAGAATTTGACTTAACCTAAATATTCTGTGTTCCAAGCTGTTACAGCCTATTTATCCGGTCCCTCCAGTGTTCTGCTGTCAGAAGCTCCAATGCAGGCAATCACAAAGAGTAGAAAACGAACCACAATAAATTGGAATAGCTACACATTTCCGTTTCTTTGCGGGACTCAGGTGAAGTTATTCTTGCAGAGACCTAAATATGTCCTCCTCTGTGGCCTAGCAAATCAATGCATCATATGGGCCAGTTTGGAAGTATTCCATCCCAGATTCCTGTATGGCAATTGGGTTTGCATCCAGCTGGCTGTGCAGTTTACTAAATAGTCCTTGAAGAGATACTATGGTACTCCTGCCCACTTCCTGGCAAATGCATGCAATGCCTTCTTCCTTTCCACCTCCCTCGGGAACAGCCCTGTTTGCACATGATGGCATTCTGTAAATTATTTCTCAGCCCTGTTTGTACACGATGGCTTTCTGTAAATTATTTCTCTTTCAAAATTCTAAGTGATCATTGTGACTTGATTTTTTCTGGATAAAAATATATTAACAAAGACCTTATTGAAGATTAAACACATTTACTGAGTTTACTTTGGTCCCATGCCCTTCTAAGAGTATGTTCCATCGTTTGTTTAATACATTTTTATTGAACAACTAGCATCTGTCCAGCATGCAGTTACATTCAGATTTACTGTCAAATAAAGTAAAAGAAATTATTTTTCTTGGCTGTATGTTTCTGCATTTATACATTTATCAGGTGGATAGAGAAGATGAATTTCAAACCTAATGTAAACTATTACACATATGAATGAAGTATATGTCCACACCTTTATTCAAAAGGTTAAATGCTAGCATCTTTAGTTAAGAGCGCCAGTCTTGACAACGGACATCAGAAAACAAGTGTGTTGATGTGGCTACTTTGGGTTGAATTCACACTCTCACAGTTCCTATTTCAACCAGGAAAACCCAACTTAGCAAATGTTACCATGTGTTAGAAACACTATTTCAATCAGATCACAGCTGTTAATTAAAAATTTACATTTCAGCATAGAGGTATAGATGCTATGTAATACTATCTTTGGCGATTAACCTACAAACCTCCCTCTCCCTCTCTTTCTCCCTCCCTCTGTCTTTCCCTCTATCTCTCTCACCATTTGCTTATTAGTTTCCCACTGATAACCAGAGGACGGATATTTGCCGTCAAGATAGCCCCGGCCTTCAGTAGCTCAGCAAGGCAGCCTGTGTGATGCCTGTGATTCTATTTGTCACGGGAGCCTTTATGAAGGAACAGGAGATATAACTTTGCCTCATTTCCCATTTCCCGTTATCGCTCAGACTTCAGTCTCAGCCGCTCCGTTTTCCTGAACCTCAGCTGGAGCCTATACTATCAGAGCGCCACCTGCTACCACCACGACAGCTGAGCCCTGTCACCCGCTCCAGGAGACGGGCTGCTTCCAGAGCAGCCTGGAAACTCCCTCCGGGCCCAGAACACAGGCCTACAGGTAGGTCTACACAGGCAGAGTACAGTGAAGGCGGGGAGGGACAGTCTTGGAATCGTGAAACACCTGTAATTTCGGGGAGCGCTTCCTGGCCTGTATTTCCCGGGACCTTCAACACAGCCTGCAGGACAATGGAGTGGTCCAGCCACACCTGCGTTTACTCAGGTGGAGAGGATGCTTTCCCATCCCTTGAAATTAGACATGGTGCCAGGGTATGGGGTGCAACTGAGGATAAGGAATGGCCAGCGACTCAGTGCCGGGATAGTCGCCCCAAAAATGTGCAAGGAGAGGTGACTGTTCAATGTGAAGCTGACAGAAGAGGGAGCGGCTATGCCAGCTGTAATGGGACCCTCAGCGAGGAGAAAAGCAAAGAGCAGGAGTGTGAAAATAAGAAAGAGGAAGACAGAAAGCACCACTGGGAATCATTTGGGCCACACTGTGGGCAAGGAGAGGAGGAGGATAGTGGACTAGTCCAGCCTACTCTTTCCTGATGCCTTTTTCTTCAAATGCACTCCTCTGGCCTGGACTTTAACTAAAAAGATCATAGGTGTATAGATGCCATTCTTCCTCTTTCTTCTCTAAAACTTCCCTCTCTCCTGGTCATAGTTTTACATATAGGTTCTCATTGTTTCCCAAACCAGAATAACTGATCCAGGTTAACACAGGGGCAGGAGGGATGGGAGGGGGTCAGACTCAGTGTTGACATTCTTTTCTCTTCATTCCCCCTTCACCGCCCCTCTCCATAGACCCATGCGGCTCCAGGATCCAGCAATAATGCTGACCTTGTTCATCAGTATAATCCTGTAACTCCTGTCTTGAGCATATACCCATTTCTCTGAACAGTTTAGAACTACAGCCTCTGAATAGTGTCTAACTCATAGAAGTGGCCATTCAAACTCCCAGCCTGATCTGCTAACTCCTGAGCAATGCTTTGCTGACGCTGGCTGCCTGCAAATCTGCATGTCCACCCAAATTATACATACCATCCACTTGTCCTTCTACAGGTGTGTGTGTGTGTGTGTGTGTGTGTGTGTTGTTTTCTTCCTGTGGGAGATTTTTCATTTGTTTTAAATCTCTCCAAAGTAGATGTCATGCTTTGATGATAACCTTTGTCATATTTCTTTGGTATCTAGTTTTTTCCTTAAATCTACTGGAGAGTCATTCTCACTGGCACTTATTTAACCTGACCGGGACCTAGGGACTTGGTTTCTGACCCTTCTTTCTTCTAGTCCTGCTAGCCTCCTGAACTCAAGCTTTATCGTGTGATATGCAAATGAGAGCTATTGCAAGATGATTAGAAGATACCTCGCATTTCAGATACTGTGCCACGGTCCAGAAACAATTAAGACCTGGCAAAAGACCAGCATTGTGTGGTCATGCCACAACCCATTAGAGATCCATGCATATGACGCTTGGGGATACTCACCTTATAGGTGCAGGTGGACAAAACTGGCACAAAGGTCTCCAAGGGGCTCCCTGGGATGTCCCACCCTGCCTATACTTTCCAGACTATTCCTTCTCGATCCAAACACTATTCTTCTTCAAAGTGTACTGGTTCTCTTTTCAAATATGTGCTCATCCAGTAGAAAATGATAATATTTATGACTAATTGTGGTTTGACGCACTACTGATACTGAAGATATTTGACATGTTTTCAGAGAAAAGGCCAGGAAAGGAATGATGTTTAGATGGAGCATGGTGCAAGGTACTGGAAACTATAGAGACCTGATAAAGGAGAAGTTAGACATAGGAGGCTGTGACCCTGATGGGGTGAGAGGGGAGGGGGGAGGGAAACTGAGACGGAGAGAATGCCATCAAGGCTTGTGCCAGGGCAACTATGACCACCGGAAGCTCCACTCTGCACTCTGCATGGTCCCTGAAACAGAAGGCACTACTGGTTTCCAAAGTGTCCTATTTCTCTCCACTGACTAGTCCATCCCCAAACATTCTTTTTTTTTTAACTATATTTTATTGATTTTTTTACAGAGAGGAAGGGAGACAGATAGAAAGTCAGAAACATCGATGAGAGAGAGACATCGATCAGCTGCCTTCTGCACGCCCCACAGTGGAGATGTGCCCGCAGGCAAGGACTGGTTTGGCTCAGTGGAAAGAGCGTTGGCTGGCGGACTGAAAGGTCCCGGGTTCGATTCCGGTTGGGGGCATGTACCTTGCCCAAACATTCTTGAGTTTCTCCTGAAAAGTTTAGAACTGAACTCTGGTGACTTAGAGCAGTATTTCCCCAGGTATAAGATACCACAGATAATGTTAGGGTATACAAAAGTTTGGCAAATAAGCCAAGACCAATTTGGCTCAGTGGATAGAGCATCGGCCTGTGGACTGAAAGATTCCAGGTTCGATTCCAGTCAAGGGCATGTACCTTGGTTGTAGGCACATCCCCGTGGGGGCGTGCAGGAGGCAGCTGATCGATGTCTCTCTCTCATCGATGTTTCTAACTATCTATCCCTCTCCCTTCCTCTCTGTAAAAAAAATCAATAAAATATATTTTAAAAAAGTTTGGCAAATAAAATTGAATCACACGGTGAGAAAGTTATTCCCATTTCAATTTATTTTCATCCTTCTGATGACATGAAGGATAAAGTCTCAGTCTGGAATTGTACATCTTTAACACCTCTCTACAACTTGCTTTTTTTTCTCTCTCTCTCTTTTTTTAAGAAAAGGAAGTACAGACTTGAAATCCAGAGCTTTTAAATTATAATATTGTTTATAGTGTACTAGTATTTATTTTCCTACTTATTGCCCGCTTAGGAAAAATAATGCTGGTAATGCATCTGAAATCGTGAAATCACGTTTTCTTTTAAAAATAAGCTTCTAATGAAAAAAATAGGTTTAAAGAAAAATGCGAATAAATGACAGGCAGGTGGTACGTGGCCCTAAGCATGGGAGAAATGTCACCAGTGACATGAAAATGACTGGGAACAGACACTGGGTTGGGTCATAGTCCCAACATTCCCACTGTGCGGCAGAATCTCTTTCTCTCACCCTGCCTGGACCATTCACTCTCCTCTGCCCGAAATAAGATTTCAGCTGAAGTGCACCTTGATTGGCTTGACAGTAAGTACACAACCCCCTAGAGTTCATGCATCGTGCGGTCGTGCTACAATCTCACTAAAAGCTCAGATGTACGCAAGGGAATGAGAAAAGGGGAAAGCCAGTGACCTTCGGCTTTGGCACAGGGGAAGGCAGAATAAAGGTGAGGGAGAAAATATGTCCACCCAGGTTAGGGAATATATGCCCCTTCCACTCACCTCCTCGCCCTTAATATCTCCTATTACACAGAGGAGACGGGGAAGAGAAAGGGAGACCATAGCCCAAGTATTTGGGTAATTGCTTTTTCAAAGTGAAATGGCATCTTCTTTTTACTTCCCTTCCTCTAACCCAATAATACCGGCATATTGTATTCCCCAAACCGAAATCTGTGTGTGTAAATCTTTGCAGGCATGGCGAGGCCTTGTTGGGTTTAGTTGTTGTTTCTGAAAAGAGTATAAAGGGACATAAAATGTAAGTGAATCAAGCCCTCAGATAGCATTTAATTGATAAGAACCAAAGCTAATATTAGATAACAAATAAATGGTCTGTTGCACAGGCATTTAATTAAACACCAAATGAATGCAGTAATGACCTACTGGAACTAACAGCCAGGAATGCTTTACTGCGCACCAGCATCTGGATGCTTTCACCTTCCAACCCCCTCCTCCTTCCCCTGCCTCCTGGGACAGATACATTATAAAGAAATACAGTCCTTCATATCCTATGTCCTCATGTTTTCATGTCCCAACTCATCAAGCATAATAATCTACTTTGCACAAGAAAGCTGGACTGTTTAGGTAACTCTTTACCAAGTCTCCCCCATCATACATCCCAAATCTCAGCATTTGTGACGGTTTGAAACTCTAGTCTTATAGCCTTTGGCTGGTTACCTGCTGCCTTGAAGATTAATTGCAGACAGTGTTTTAGATAATGGTCTCAGGGAAGAGCATGCAAAGCCATGAAGGGAGCAGGGAATCAATGTGTGCCTTTGTTCAGGGGCTTCCAGTCATACAATGAAACACATAATAGGTATAGGAGATGAACTCCATTCAGATTTACTCAACTCAGCCCTGTTGGGTTTCACACAGCTCACCTAGGCTACACTCATGCTGTCTTCATGCTAATCCACGCTCATATATTGGAGATGAGCACTGCACACCTTTTGCATGCACAGACCACACACATTCATGTGTCTCCCACATTCCTTTTTTTAATCCACGAGTCTTTGAATTCTTCTGCAAGGCATAGGGACACAAAAACTTATCAGAAACAACCACCAAGATTCTCTGTTCTTGCCGAAACCGATTTGGTTCAGTGGATAGAGCGTCGGCCTGCGGACTGAAAGGTCCTGGGTTTGATTCTGCTCAAGGGCATGTATCCTGGTTGTGGGCACATCCCCAGTAGGGGGCATGCAGGAGGTGGCTGATCAATATCTCTCTCATCGATGTTTCTAACTCTCTATCCCTCTCCCTTCCTCTCTGTAAAAAATCAATAAAAAAAAAAGATTCTCTGTTCTTCTCAGCACCAACCCACTTAGTGAGGTGCAATCTCCAGGAGCCAACAGCCTTACATCAATACATCATTCTAATTCTGGGCCCGACATGTTGCTGTAGGTAGAACAGATCTACCAAATTCCTGGCCCAAGATGGACTAATCCTCACCTCCCCCGCTCCTTGCAGGTGAGAAAGATAAATTTTAACATCAGGAATGTGTTTACACTTACCAATGTGCAGTCTCCACCTATAGGCAATCTTGGGTTAAGGGATCCCTATATAATAAGAAGTTTTAATGAGCATGGAGAAATTTGTTCCTCAAACTACCACCTGTCCTCTTCTCAGACATAAGTATGAATCAAACTGATTTTGACAAGCTGAGTTAAACCCCATTGATTGGAGCAAGAATAGTATATTATATATATGTAAATAAATGCATAGCTCTATATCTATCTAGCTAGTTATCATCACAGATTTCAGTGTTAGAATATCTTCCCTCTGCAGGATTCTCTTATGTACTTTATCATACTCTATTTCTTTTACATCACAATATCCTCCAAATTCCACCCTATCTCCATCCCTTTTGGGATCTTCATTCCTTTATCTTTCCCCAAACTTCTGATTCACGCATTCCCAATCATTCCTGTCTCTTGAAGTTAATAATCTGAAAGTCAATAGTAACTTCAGTGAACTTCCTTAGAGTTAATTTTCCTCTGTGAAGTGTAAAAAAATAAACCTCTACTGATTTTCCTAAAACATTCAAAGTGAATAGGAGGCATATCAAAGTTTTGAGATAGGGCACTCACCACCTAACATTATATGTGTTGCTCTTTCCATGTAGAGTTAGTCGTATGTGGGTGGGGGAGGCAGAGTCAAAGGACCCAAACCCTACAACTTATAGTACCATGAGATACAATGGCATGCATGAAGCCTTCTGGATGACCTGGAAATCATAACAGTTATACAGATAGATGATACATAGATCCTCTATATATAGATTATAGATAGATAGATAGATAGATAGATAGATAGATAGATAGATAGATGAAAGATTGATTTGGAGAGTCACATACCATTTAATAACAGGGACACATTCTTAGAAATTTGTCATTAAGCAATTTCATCATTGAGTGAACATCATAGAGCAGTGGTTGGCAAACTCATTAGTCAACAGAGCCAAATATCAACAGTACAATTGAAATTTCTTTTGAGAGCCGAAAACCAACTTCTGCGCATGGGCCACAAAGTTTCTATCGCACTGTACGTGCACGCCCATATGTAGTATTTTGTGGAAGAGCCACACTCAAGGGACCAAAGAGCCACATGTGGTGCAGTTTGCCGACCACTGTCATAGAGTATATTTACACAAACCTAGATGGTATAGCCCAGTGGTCGGTAAACCACGGCTCACAAGCCACATGCGGCTCTTTGGCCCCTTGAGTGTGGCTCTTCCACAAAATACCACAGCCTGGGCGAGTCTATTTTGAAGAACTGACATTAGAATAAGTTTAAGTTTAAAAAATTTGGCTCTCAAAAGAAATTTCAATAGTTATAGTGTTGATATTTGTCTCTGTTGACTAGTGAGTTTGCTGACCACTGGTATAGCCAACTACTGTAATTGTATGTGTTGTACTTTTTATACGACAGGTAGGACAGTAGGTTTGTTTACATGAGAATCAGTACAAACATGTGAGTAATGTGCTATGCTATGATGTTATGGCAGCTAAGATATCTCTAGGCAATAGAAACTTTTCCATCTCCATTATAATCTTATGGAGCCACCATCATATATGTGGTGCATCATTGACCAAAATATCGTTAAGCAACACTTGACTATATATAATAACTCGGTATAAAATATCTGACATATGCTCAACACCTGTTTTCTCACTAATGCATTAGTCTTAGGGTTCATCTTGCTATTAAATGGTTGAGTGAAAGTGCTTACTATAGGTCTTTTAATTTCCTAAACCATTCTTCACATCAGTTGATGCATGCAGTACTCTTCATGCCTCTGCACGATAAATTCACTATCCCTTTTGAAATAAGTTTCTGAAGCCCAGAGAAGTTTAAAGTCACCCAGCAATTTAGGGTGAGAACTTGCGCAGGAGCCTGACTTTCAGAACAAGGTGCTTTTCCACATTACCAGATTAGCCCTGGCCTTCAGAGACGGGCATGTGCACTGTTGAAATAAATTGCCTGGGAAAAGACAATCATGTAATAAATTTTAAAAATAAATAAAGAGATATTAAATTGTCTCCTCTAATTTCTGTTCTTCAGTCATATGTTTTATCCCAGGATAGCAAATTGTTTACAAGCAATTATAGTAATTAAGCATAAATACACCCCAGCGAGACAAATATTATTATCCACTGTTTAACAGATGGGAAAGCAGAAGTGGAGAAAACGGAATGACCTGCACAAGGCCAAAAAGAGTGTCTGCCTCAGACAACAGGAAGGCATGGAACCTCTCACAGCCCGCGTCTTCCCTTGAACTTCTGAATAACCCTCAGTCTCTAAAGAAAGTCTGACTTAAAAATGGAAAAGGAAGAAAAGGATGAGGGTGATGGAGACAATGCCAGGGAGAGAGATACAAGATTTAACAACGCCCAAGGGACATAGTTTCAGAGATGCAAAGCAACACACCTGATACCTCAGAGGCATCGGAGACTAGATCCAAGCTCCTTCCAAGGCACGCCAGGTTTAGCGGCAAAGGTCATAAATGGAATGTGAGTGAATCTCCTCTAAGAAATAAGGAGGATGAGGTGGCCAGGCTTTTGTGCCAGTTCCGTATCTTCAGATTGAGCCTGAGCCATAAGTAAAGGTAACTGGAGCCACAGAGTAAGACAATGGGTTCATGATACAGATGCAGTTGCTCTTTCTTTCTTTTTTTTTAAATATATTTTATTGATTTTTTACAGAGAGGAAGGGAGAGAGATAGAAAGTCAGAAACATCGATGAGAGAGAGACATCGATCAGCCACTTCCTGCACGCCCCACAGTGGAGTTGTGCCCACAAGCAAGGAACATGCCCCCGACCGGAATCGAACCCGGGACCCCTCAGTCCGCAAGCTGACGCTCTATCCACTGAGCCAAACCGGTCTTGGCCAGTTGCTCTTTTTTAAAGGGCTTTGGAATTAGTGAGTCAGATGTACGGTTGCATTAATACTAGGAAAATTACACCCAGGGGAAGATGCTGAAAGACAAGAAGGCTAACTCTTCATGCTGCGTGTTTCTGTCATTAGTATGTTTGACAAACAGTATGAATTCAAGCAGAAAAGCATATGGCTAGATACCCAGAAGGTTTGGGGTAATGGGCACACGAGTCATTATACAGATCATGCATCATAGAAATGTAACTTGAAACCTATATAATCTTATTAACTAATATGGCCCCAATCATCATAATAAAAGGCCAAGAGGCATCATGACCAAAATGACCAAATGACTGGTCACCATGAGGTTTACAGAGCACCTCTCAGGCCCCGCCCTGCAGGGCACCTCCTCACATGGTGGGAGATGGGAAGGCAGGGCACCTGCTCGCAGTGGTAGAAGGTAGCAGGTGGGGTGCCTCCTTACAGAAGGGGGAGGCAGGAGGCAGGGTGCCTGCTTGCACGATGTCAATCACTTCCTGGGTCTCTAGAAAATTTAATAAAAAAATAAAAATGTGTGACCAAATAGAGTAAGAGGTAAATGAAACAATGGCCTAAAGAGTTAACACAACAGATCTGAAATGAAAAGTTGACCTTGAGGTTCATGTCATATTCCAGGAATGAAAAAGTACTGAAGCCAAGACAAATAATCGTTTGACTTTTCTGTTGAAACATTTGGGGGATTTTGTATCCTATTTGTCATCCCTTCTCAGTGAAAGATGGATGCAGCATGCAATAAATGAGGATTTAAAGCCTCCCTCCAATAGATCTGTGGAATTGTACGTACAGGACAGAAAAGTATGCAGGCACCCATTTCTACAGAGACACAAACAGTTATTCAGTTGTTTATGGCACTCATAAGTTCTATAAAAATTTATAGAGTCACCACATACCAATTGCAGAAAAAAGATAAATAGAAAAAATAAGTATCTCTTAAAATAAGTAGCTAGAGATAGAAGAAGAGAGGGGAGAGAGAGAGAAAGAAAGAGATGGAGAGAGAGGAAGAGATGGAGAGAAAGAGAGAGAGAGAGAGAGAGAGAGAGAGAGAGAGAGATATCTCTGGAAGGCGTCTGAAAACAGGATATGTGTATGTGGAGTGTATGTATCACCTTCAATTTTCTCAGAAGCAATAACATATTAATAAGCATATGTACCCTCTTGGAGTATTCTTTCTACAAATAAAATATGTTTGGGGCAACATTGGAACAAGTGTGGACTCCTACTACCTGTAATGAAGTAACTTCAATTGGTTTGAACAAATTCTGAAAATTTATTAAGAAAAAAAAGCAACTTAATTGTCAACTGCAATATACAAATTCTTAGTCTTTGGTATCATGGCACTCGGAACACTAAAAAAATAATGATGTGTCTGTTTCAATATGGTAGGCAACAATCTTTTCTCTTTGACTTCCACCACTCATGCTACCAGAAAAATCAACTGTTCGAGAAATAAGAAAGAGAATAGTGAGACAAGTAAGATAGTAAGGTTGTGTGGCCAATAACCAATTAAAAAGCATTATCACTCTGCCCTGGCTGGTTTTTCTTAGTGGTTAGAGCAAAGGGTCACAGGTTTGATTCCCAGCCAAGGGCATATACCTCAGTTGCAGGCTCGATCCTGCCCAGATCAAGGGCATGTGTGGGAGCCAACCAATGGATGTGTCTCTCTCATATTGATGTTTCTCTCTCTCTCTCTTTTCCTCCTCCCTCCTCTCTACTCTCTCTAAGAAAATCAATAGGAAAAATATCCTCACGTGAGGATTAAAAATAAAAGCATTACCACTCAACAATAAATATTTACACGTTAAATAGAAATGATCTCAAATATGAAAATATGAGTAAAAAATAGGGCAAAATAGGATGACTAGAATAATAGAAGCTGACAGTCCGTTGCTTTCCTTCTTATTATTTTGTTGACTTATAATTATGGCTTCTTAAACCCAGCAGCGTGTGAATCCCAGTAAAACAAAGCCACCTGCCGAAATGAAGGAACGGCTTCACATCATCCACTGCTCCTCCAACACTCCCGAACAAAGAAATGAGAGCATCACAAGAAAATTTATCTTTGTCTACACCAGCTAGACAATGCAGGACGTTTGATGCTTGAAATCTGAAGTTTCCTGATCCCTGTCTACAGAAATCCCTGCTACATGTAATACATCACTTGGCATTTGTAGTATCCAGGCTGAGAAGTCATGCAATACTGTACGATCGCCAGCAAGTAGCACTACAATGACCCTTAGGTTATTATCAGGCAGGCATCTGACTCTGGGCCAGCCCCGATTTCCACTTTGTATCCCACCCATCACATCACTTCCAGATAAGAGGGTTCATCTGTCACGAAGACATTGGACACTGGTTTGGAGACCACGGTTTCTCGCTCATTTAAGCACACACGGTTGATGACTAATGGTGTTGCTGCCTGCCAACCCGCTGGAGAAGAACCGGCCCCTCTGGAAGCAATTACCGGTCCGGGTGGTCAGTGGGTAAGGAATAGCTCCTGTTCCCAGGCCCGCACTCCAACAATATGACCAAACACCGCTATTCCGTAAATCTGGTCCTCCGCCGCCCGCCTAAATGAGAACGGTCCAACAAAAGGAGGGTCTAATGGCCTCCCCAGTTGATGAAACTCAACACTTTCAATATGACATTGAAGCAAAGTCACATCTGCACGCTGCAGATTTTCCCGAGCCCCGATTTCAGGGCCTGGGTCAGTGAATCAGGTTTATTGGGTTTCAGATCTTTCTCGCGCTTTCCTGTTTTTTCCAAGCGCTTTATAATCATTAGTATCACACATAGCGGCAACCTATATTTCCCGGACCGCCGATGAGAGAAAACTCCTAGCGCAAGTTACTACAACGATTTCTTCCAATCTACCATTTTTGACATCCAGAGGATGGAGGTGGCTTAGGACAGGTGCCACTGGCTAGATAATTAGGAAGCTCTAATTGATTTATGTCCAAGCCAGCTGCCACATCTTCCTTTTGTTGGTCAATATCTTAAAATTCCTATACGTTCCTCCTCCCCTAAAGAGCAATAATAGGATTTAGGGAAAGCAAAATGAGCTTTTAATTAGAAAAGCAATGGGGATTTATTTACTTGCTTATTTATGTGCTAATGGATAAAAAGGGGAAGGGTTTTCTCTTTTTGTTCTTGTCTTTATCTTTAGACTATGAGCTTCAAATGCACATGGGATGCTAGTTTCTTTTATGGTTTTAACAGTTTTCCACCTAGACAGATCTCTATTCTCCCATGAGTGATAAAGAAACTATCAAGATAATCTCCAGTAATTAGGAACCTATTTGGATGATTTGAGAATATAGGCATACCTTAGAGATATTGCAGATTAGATCCAAGACCACCGAAATAAAACAAGGATCACAATTTACAATTAGGCAGGTGGTAATCTTTTAGTTGGTGGAAGGCCCTGCCTTCGGTTTGTAAAAATGCAACATCTGTGAAGCACAATACAGCAAATGAGGTACACCTGTATGTCATCTTTTTTTTCATATAGAACAGTTCTCTGTAGGACATATAATGCTAGTCACAAGTCCTCATAACCCAAATAGATGGACATTGTACCTAAGTGGATTCATGACTAACTGTGTCCGGGCTGTACTTTTCCAATGAGAAAATGAGTCAAAAATATCTGTTGTCAAGAGTGGCATAGGGTCTTAGTAAAATATGAATCTAACCTTGACCTCCTCCATTGCAGGTTACAGGGATTTGCTGCTCAATGGGGCATCAAGGCCACCTGCCTACCACTCCAGTCTCATAGCCCAAGGCTCCCTGACACGACCTTTGTGTGGCAGTGACACCAAACTCACATAATCCACTACTCCTCCACTACCCCTAAACACCCTACTACGCTTACAATGCACCTTCTACACTTACGATGTTACCTGTCACACCTTTGCAGTGTCAAGCTCTCCTTTCTATCTGGAATGCGCTGAGTGTATTCTGGAGAAGTAGTGGTAGAGCACAGTATGTTACATTTTTTGACTTATGGTTCCTTACTAAAGAAAACTGAAACATAATGTCAGGAAGAAATACTAAAAGCCTGCATTGTGTATAAGGTTCAATATTCTATATCATATAGATCTCAGTAAATAGGGTGAAATCATATTTTAAAGGTTCCCTGAATATAATCCTCAGTGAAAGATTCCCTGAATATAAAACTCAAACACATTTTCTCAGATCACAGATTTTAGAAACAGTTGTTTAAAAGTCCAAACTAAAAATACTCTAATGGAAGATTCTTAAACAATTCTTTTTTTCTGTCTAATAAAAATCTTTCAGTAAGCAAATCACAGAACACAGAACCCAAAGGCATGGCGTGTGCCCTCAAAAATCTTCCAGTTGAGCCAAGATAAAATCCTCATTAATTACCACATACTGTAATTAAGTGTCATATATGAAGTGTAAAATGGGTGACATATAGACAATGAATGCAGCTGTAAGAAACAGAGGGCTTTGGACATTGCAGAATGAAAGAAAGACACTGTCACAAACTCAGAAGCACTTCCTGATAGCCTTTCTGAGCAAAGGGCTGCCTGCAGAAGATGCATTTAGGGATTTCACTCAATCTAATTAAAATGAGTGCTCCTGTTGCAAAATAGTGATAGCAAGTTTGGAAAGCAGATATGTGATTTTCATGTTTGTTTGTTTTTCATACAATGACTCCTCATATTTTCATATAAGTAAGGCACTACACTCAAGAATTGCCATTCCATTTTTGTCCAGCTTTGACCTTAAAGTCGACTCTCCCACCTGCATGCAATGGTTTAAGCATGTACCAACTGCATGTTAATTAGCTAGCGACTCTACTGTATCTGACCATCCATAAGGGTTGGATTCATTATGACTTTAGTAATGGGAGGGCTTAGCAGTCATGGCATAACAACTCAGGGAAGAGAAAATGCCAACAACCTCTGACCTTTGCATTTTTTCTTCTCCACTTACAGGTTAATTTACTTTGCCATTAGTTTCCCAAAGTTAATATGCCTCAGACATCTAGACTGGCATCAGGCATATATTTCAGTTCTAGTTCATTGTTGGTAATCACATTTCCCTCTCAGCTTTCCAAGCTTCTAGGATAAAATGAAACAAACATTCAGCAGAAAGACAAAACACTCAGCTTTCCTACATGATGGAAAAAGAAAGTCAGGTGACAAATTTTTGTCTTCTGGTTATCAAAACAACTAAGAATCATGAGGCCCCTATGATCTGAATATACATAATTGAAATCTAATAATAAATACTTTTATTTCTCTACAAATATTGACATCTAATAATCTTTAGCCACACTAAAAACTGATTCAATAATAACCAGCAAAAATCACTACATGGGATGTTCATGACCCAAATTATAGTCTGTGATTAGAAAAACATACAAAACTAAAATCTGTAAGGTTATATATTATTACTTAATATCTAAAATGCCCAAGTTACCCAAAAATGGTCTTAGATTTTAATATTACTTTTTTTTGTTCTGACATCCTTTAAAAATATTATATCATATTTCATTTAAAACTATCTTCTTAAAGTTTATAACAGGTGGGCATAGGGATGTGACTCTTGCAATATTCTTTCCATTACCTCATTTTTCATTTCCCAGGGCTCCTTCACATCTCTGCTCCTTAAGATTCCTCTTCAGTACACACCAGAAAGACGTTCTTGAACTTGTCCACAGCTATTTATAATTTGTCTGATCTTCATCAGTCAGTTTAAAGGAGCATAAAATGTCATCTGCCTCATCCGTCACTGTGTGCGTGTGTTAATGTATTTATCTGATTCACTTCCCCTGGTGCGTCTGAGCTTGATGCAGTTCTGAATCTCTCCCATCTCCTAATTTATTTCAGTCACTCTTCAGGTGTACTGGAGCTGAATTTCTCAGGTAGATTCGTTTGAAAAAATGCCACCCTCTGGCAATTCTATAAGCAATTATCATCCTAATAGCCCAAGTCTTGCTTTGTATATTCACTGTAAGTCTACTGCCAGAAGGAGATCCATTTCACTCTAAGCTCCTGACTTAGAACTTTCAGGAAAGTTCTCAAGAGAGAGATAGTTATTTGACTCCTTTGGAATGTGTGGAGATGGTTAAAGCTTGTGGAGCTGACATAGACACTAATATTGACATTGGATGGCAAGATGGCCACAGTCACTGCCATTGAACATTTCAGCTCAACCACGCACTGCAGCTGACATGGTGGAATGATCAGGTCTACCTTGTTCTCAGTGGCGCAGTGCAGTATCAAGAGATCTTTTTTCATTGTCACCATCACTCCATCATCACATGATTGCTTCAGAATCTAACATCATCATGATTATTTCACAATCTAATGTTCACTGTGTGCTTTTCAAAAAAATACATTTTTATTTATTTCAAAGAGAAAGGGAGAAGGAGAAAGAGATAGAAACATCAATGATTAGAGAGAATCACTGATCGGCTGCCTCTTGCACACACCTGGGCATGTGCCCTGACTGGAAATCAAACCAGGACCACTAGATCATAGTTTGATCCTCAACCACTAAGCAACACTGCCTGGGCTTAACAATCTTTTTAAAGTTTTTATTTAAGCCCTGGTAGGATAGGTAGTTGGTTAGATGCTGAGGCTGAGTTCCTGATACCCCTTTTTACTGATACCATCCAAGCAAAGTGAGGAATAGAGTGGTACCCACTTTTTCCGTAAAATGCTTATTGTGGCATCTATTCTTCTCAAGCATTCTCTTGATATTCACTAGAACCAGCTTTCTTCTGAGAATGATGAAGACAAAAGACTAACATAGTAAGATTGGGCCTTGGATCCATATACCCAAGGGAAGGCCTTGAATACAAGGCTCAAATATGAATATAATAAGAGGTAAAAATACTTTGAAAGTAACTATATGATGTGTAACCTAAATTTCCTAGTCTCAGCATTCTGTGGGTAAAATGAGGTCACATTAATATTAATAATAAAAGTGTTCTGGCCTGTAGCCACACCTGAATAAATACAGTTTCATTTTTCATTTCCCTGGCCCACACCCCAAGGTATTTGATTATCTTTCAGTTTTTTCTGGGAGGCTCTAGGGTGAGCCTCAGCTCACGATTGTTCAGGAATAAATGTACATCTGACCTTTCTCTCTCAGATTCTGCAGAGGTCCACTCACCAGGACTTTTGGTGCACCAACTTTCTACTGCCACAACTGATGATGTCTTTCTGAGATAGGCCTGCCTTCTTGCCACTCTGCCCTGCCACTCCCCAATTCCTCCAAACCTGACCATGATGTCCCTTGTAGGTGTTTTAACAATGTCCCTTCCCACCTTGGCTTGCAATAGGAAGGGTTGGAAGTGTGGGATCAAAAATAAAGTGCCTTTACATCCCCAAATTTTACTTTTTCTCACCTGATCTTAACAACAGCGAGAGGAAATAAATATATATCAGTTGTGGAGATGTGACAATAAGTTCAAATCATGTCTTCTATTATGTAGCCATTGGTTACTTAATTTCTACCAAATGGTTTCTGCCAGGATAACAAAAACAATACTTATTCTAAATATTTTTTCAACAGATAACTTGAGCTTAAGTATATGAATCATTAAACATTTTTTGAGCATTGCTTGTATGCAAAGTATTTCGCTGGGAGAGCTCATCAATTATACACTATGGATAAGACTATCCATATTCAAATAAGTATTTTTTTCTCTTTTTCTTAAGGATCTAGTAGCAACTGATTCTTGCATATTTTCCTATATGCAAAAATAACTTTCTTCCTTTACTTAAAATCAAAGATTAATTAAGAACAACCTGGATGGAACTGGAGAGCCTTATGCTTAGTGAAATAAGCCAGTCAGTGAAGGAGAAGCATGACATGCTCTCCCTCATTTGTGGATAATAAAGAATATTATAAACTGATGAACAAAAAGATAGATACAGAGGCAGTAAGGCATCAAACAGACTGATATTATAGCAGGAAGATTAAGGAGAGGTGGGGTAGATAAGAGATCAATCAAAGGACTTGTATCTATGCATATAAGCATAACTAATGAACATAGACACTGAGGGGATGGGGTATGCCTGGGAGGTGGGGGGTCAATGGGGAGATATGTATACATGTAACACAATAAAAAATTAAAAAAAAAACATAAACCTTATATGAGGATTCCACACTTTGCAGATCTTGGTAAAAAAGTGAATCAGCCCAGCCAGTGTTGCTCAGTGGTTGAGCATCGACCTGTAAACTAGGAGCTCACCGTTCAATTCCAGGTCAGGGTACGTGCCCAGGTTGCTGGCTTGATTCCCCCATCGCAGGTGTGCAGAAGGCAGCCAATCTATGATTTTCTCTCATCATTGATGTTTCTCTCTCTCTTCTTCTCCTTTCTCTCTCTGAGAATAAATAAAAACATATTTAAAAAAAAAGAATCAGCAGACATCCAGCATATGTCACCTACACCTTGGTACTCTACTGGCCACCACCCAAGTGGGTCAGTTCACTTTATCAACTGAGGAGCGAGCTCATTGTTTTTCTCTATTGTCTGAACATATTTGAAATAAAGAATTTACTTAATTCACCTCAAACATGGAGTCTAATAAAAATAGACTACTAGATATTAGGAAGATAATTGACTAAAGATTCTGTTTTCCATTGTTTCCTATGTATAGAACAGACAAAACTTGATTTTCCAAAATGTTTCCGACACATGAAATACTAGGCTGGTTTCTAACAGAAACATATTTGAAAGACATTTTATGTTTTCTTTAATCTCAAAAACATTCTCTAAAAGTGTCAATAGTGGTCCAGAAGAAGGTTCAAGCAATTAGCTCCAAGAGTCTTTCATTTCTAAGAAGGAATCTAGTGTTTCCTTTGGCTTTTCTGAAAAAACTATTTCCAGTCTTTTAATAAACCATAGAATAATGATTACTATCTGAAATCAATGGGAAAAAATCAGTAAGTGTAGAGACAATTGATAATTATGATAAGAATTTATTTTTGAACAATGTCAGAATTCATAGTATGCTATTTTTTTACCTCATATCTATCTTCTACAATTCCACATAATGTATACACACTTTAATAGCTGATAGTTCAACTGATGTTTCTTTTCAGAGTTAACATATTGCAATTGATAATTACTCAAAGTGTGCATACATTTATTGGGAAACCCTGAATATAACTATATCTATCTAAGAGATGTGGGACAAGACTTAGCAGGCTGTCCTAGCCAGACTTATGAGATCAGCAGGGACTATGGGCCAGGTTTCCTGAGTCCTGTTGTTTTCTTTCTGCACTGTCACCACTGTCTCATCACTAAAAGCCATAATTGTACACCTTGCCCTATATACTCTTTCCATTCTTTTCACCTTTTAGAATTTTATAGCCATACAGATATGTACAGTTATCTCTACATTGTCTGTAACATTTTATTTTAACAGCCATCCTAAAAGAATCATCTCAATTCTATGCAAAAAAAAATCCTCACAATAAAGTTTCTCCCTTCTTTCCCTCCCCATAAAAATCCTTATGTAGTACTTATTGAAGCATTCTTTCTAGCCTTTGACTAAACTTATCTTAAAAATAATATCTTGCCCATCTACCACAAAGTACTACAAAACTGGTCAAAATATTTAAGTTCAGTGTTTTCAAGTAATAAAAAAGAGAAGTAGAACTTAAACATCTCACACAAGAAAGGTAAATATATGAGGCAATAGGCATGTTGATTACCTAAATGGGAGGAATCCTTTCATGATGTATACATGTATCAAGCCATCACATGTATATCCTAAGTGTTCTTCAATTTTATTTATCAATTGTCCCTCAATAGAACTAGTGGGGAAAAATGGCTATTAGAAACATGTTCAAGGTATTAAAGAAAAATGTTAGTCTTGAGTGACTAGATAGGGGATGAGAAACAAAATAAAATGTGAACCTGGGACTGGTAAATACAAATTGTTCAGTGATAGTAACATAAGTGATGGGTTTAGCAGTGTTTTAGAGACTAAAAAGAAAGAGAAAATGTGAAGGCAGGTCAATCGAAAGACAAAAATACTTTAAAATAAACTGTCTCTAAAATCTGTGAGTCGATATCAAGAGAGCTAAGTTATATGTTACTAAAGTCACCAAAAAGGAGAAACAGGATGGGGCAGAAAAAAAATTAAAGTAAAGTCAAAATAAATTTAAAAGAAAGATCAAATTACAACCCAAGAATCTACTAGTATATGAATACCTATCTATATGAATAGAATAAATATAAATAGAACCACACCTAGGCACATCATAATCAAACTCCTTGAAACTGAAAATTATCATAAAAACAGCCAGTGAAAAAGGCCCACACTGTATGCACAAGAACAATCCAAAAAATGAAGACTGACCTCTGAAACAATGAGGCCCAGAAGACAATGAAATGACATCTTTAAGTCACTTTCAAAACACAACAAAAGAGTCAATTTAGAATAGTACATTTGTGGAAAACACCTATTTAAAAATAAGAATAGCCAAAACCGGTTTGGCCCAGTGGATAGAGCATTGGTCTGCTGACTGAAAGGTCCCAGGTTAGATTCAGGTCAAGGGTATGTACCTTGGTTGCGGGCACATCCCCAGTAGGGGACGTGTAAGAGGCAGCTGATCAATGTGTCTTTCTCATTGATGTTTCTAACTCTCCCTCTCCCTTCCTCTCTGTAAAAAATCAATAAGATATATTTAAAAAATAAGAATAAAATAAAAACATCTTCAGATAGATACAAGATGAAAGGATTTGTCATCTGCTCACCTGCACACTAAGAAAACACCAAGGAATTATTCATCCTGAAGGCAAAGGACAGCAGACAGAAAAAGATTTATAGAAAAGCAGTAGAAATGGTAAATATGTGGCTAAATATATAACTTATCACTTTTTCTTTCCTTGATTTCTTTAGAAGATGACTATTTATAGTAAAAGTAGGTGTTTTATTGTGAGGTTGACAATGTATGTAGATAAAATAATATTTGACAGTAGCAACACAGAGCATGGAGTGGGTTGGGGATAATTGAAAGAATACTGCTGTAAGTTTCTTACATTTTACTTAAAATACAATATTGATTCTCAGTAAACTATAACAAGTTAAGGAAATATAGTAAACCCACCAATTATTTTTAAATATAAAGAGCTATAGCTAAAAAGCTAATCAGCTAATTAAAAATAAGCTAAAATTATATTCTATTTGGCTAAAAAGAAGCCAGGAAATAAAGAACCTAGGAACATCAATGACAATAGATTGACTGAATAAAAATCATAGCAATAATTTCATGAAGTGTAAACTCTTACATACATGATTAATTGATTGTTGACAAAGTGTCAAAGGTAACTCAGTGGAATCCTCTCAACAAATGACATTGAACAGTTGGATGTCCATGTGCCTCCCTATCCCCCCAAAAAATAAAGAACTGCGCAAAAGTTAGCTAAAAATGAATCATGGACCTAAATGGAAATTCTAATAAAACTAAACAAAAATTTTTATGAGAAATCAGAGGAGGGAAATCTTTCTGACCTCAGCTTAAACAAGGTTTCTTAGTTTACAAAACCAAATGTACTATTCATTAAAAAAAAAGAAAAAAGAAATGGATAAATTTGATGGCATCAAAATTCAAAATTTATCCTCTTTGAAAGACACTATTAACAAAATGAAAAGACAAGACAAAATGAGAGAGAATATCTGCAAATCACATAACTGATAAAAGACTTGAATCCAGAATTTATATTTAAGAAAAATCTCTCAAAATTCAATAAAAAATAGAGGAACCCAACCTCACTGTTGTTGCTGAGTGTTTAGAACATTGGCCCTCGCAGCAATGAGTGGCAGGTTCTATTCCTCCCACATACCTCATTATTATTATTGTAGGTTCCATTCCCAGCTCCAGTCAGAGACAGGTGGGGGAGGCAACCAATCTCTCTCTCTTTCTCTCTCTCTCCCTCTGTCCCTCTCTCCCATTTCCATCCCACCCTCTACTCTCTCTAAAAATCAATGGAAAAAATATATCCAGGTGAAGATTAACAACAACGGCAACCCAATAAAAAAGAGACAAATGATTTTAAGAAATACTTTATCAAAGATATACTGATACCAAAGATTAGATGAAAAGATGCTCAATATCATTAGCTATTAGGGAAAACAAATTCAAAGTGCAATGAATTATCACTACATTGCTATTAGAATATTTATAATTAGAAACATTTATTTTGCTGAGGGGCACAAGAAAATGTTTGGGAATGATGGATACTTTCCTAATGTTGACTGTGACAATGGTTATATATATATATGTGTGTGTGTGTATGATTACAATGTATCAAATGTGCCTGAAATATTTATTTATGTCAATTATAACTCATAAAGTTCTCTTTTAGAAAGAATGTTTATACTAAAACTGTAAAAGCAAAAATGCAATCAACAGAAATGCCCACCAAAATGGGTATTATAGACAAATAATTGTTTAAAACATATTTTATTGATTTTTTTGCAGGGAGGAAGGGAGAGAGATAGTGTTAGAAACATTGATGAGAAACATCTATCAGCTGCCTCCTGCATATGCCCTACTGGGGATGTGCCCACAACCAAGGTACATGCCTTTGCTCAGAATCGAACCTGGGACCTTTCAGTCCGCAGGCTGATGCTGTATCCACTGAGCCAAACTGGTCTTGGCAAAATAGACAAATAATTTTATTAAATTAACTACCATTTGGCAATAAAAATGAAATAAATCCCTACACTACATAAGAAAACATAGAAGAAACTTCTGACCATAGTAGAACTGGCAAATCATAGAAACACAAACAAGAATATTATTAGAGCTATAAAAATACACAAACATTATGTTTTTAGGTGTGTCTATAATTGCTGTAGAGCAATAAATAGAAATGCAATGGAGACATCAGCATGCAGGTCAGTTCAGGGAATTCCTGGGAAGCTATGTAGCAGGAATGGAATGGACAAAGGAGACACTGGTTTGTTGTAAATTTGTGTGTGATGCTCTAATTTTTAAACTGCCTGGTAACCGGCCTGTGTGTTTCTTGTATTATTATTATTTGACATGTTTTATGACTATCCCTTTTTGTATAATCAGTGTCTAATAAAATACATTAGCAAATCTTAGAAATTAAAACACTCAAATTAAAAGAGAGATTGTCAGCCTGGATAAGCAAATCATGACCACCCATACACTGTCTAGAAAAGATGCATTTAAACAGGGAGGTTGAGAGTACAAGGACTTAAAAAAAGGTAAATAATGAAAACAATAAGCATAATAAAGCAGATGTTGTTATGTTACTTTCAGTCAAAGCTAACCGCAAGACAAGGAGTACCATCAGCAATAAAGAGGAACATTTCACAGTGATCAAACCGTCAATTCAACAAAGTAATGGGGAAGGAGTGAAATAATGATCTGCAAACACTGGGGCAAACTATTGAATAATGAGAGTTCATGGAGTCTTTCCTGAGTTGTGAGCGGAGTTGTGACCTGGAAGGACGTACTCTGTCCACTTCACTGACCCACCTACCATTCCAGTTCTGAATCACCTTACTCCATATTTCTTTTATTTCATATTTATAAAGTTCTATATACTAGGAGTAAAAAAGAGAGAAATAGAGAGACACCACCACCAATAACACAACAAGGAAAGAATGAAAGAATGTGAGGGGTATTCATATAGCAAACAATATTACAATTATTAGCATTTAATAAGTTATTACATTGCCTGCGCATTTGCTCAAATTCTAAGGATACATCCTTTGGACTGTGAACTCTATTTCTGCCTCTATTTGCAACTTGGTCTTTTGTTGGGGCATTTTTTTCCCCTCTTTGATTTTATGTTTGCACTTAAATCAGGAATACAAATATTGAACTTAAAAACAAATTGATATATAGTTGAACCCATGTGTGATCAGAAAAATCGAAATCATTTTTCTTCTCAGACAAAAGTATTAAAATGAATTGCCAGCCTGGCTAAGTGGAGACATTACAGTGACATGAGTAATATTCCAAGTTGCTGCAAAAGACTGCGGTATTTGTTGATTACTCCGCGGTAACTGTGTCAGAAACAGAGCTTGGGGACAGATTTCATCTTCTGAAATTATTTCCACTGAGGAGGAGAGGCTGGCACCTTGATGATTGTTGAAGAATAAACAAAACAAAATCACTCAGGCAACTGACATCGGCTGGGGACAAGTACAAACTGCCAACTTCACTGGCCCCTGTCCATCTAGCCTTCTCTCTTAATTTACTCGTTGATTTATACCACGGTCAAATTTATCTTCTTCTTTTCCCCAGCCCACAGAGGGGCTCTGAATCTACAAAAAAAAAATTCCTTTTCTACAGATGTAATAACCAGGAAATCTTTTTTTCAATTATTTTGTATATACTGAACACCGCCAGGTATAAATTATATGAGTGGAGATATAAAGACATGTCACAAGATTGAAACAAGGTAAATGGATGAGTTTTACATGTGAAATGCTTGACCAACTTTTTTATCTTTACTTTCTTATTGAATTTATTGGGGGTAATATTGGCTAATAAGATTCTATAGGTTTCAGATGTATAATTCTATACTATGTCATCTGTGTTGTGTATTGTATAGTTAACATACAATACCATAACCATTGCAATATTAAAAGCTATGGGCTTCTGAGAGATTGGTCAGAGTTGAAGATGCTAGCAAAATATTTACTTGATTTCAAATATGAAAATACAGTTATTGGTATTTAGTCATTGACCAAGTACATTCTAATAATTGGGTTGTGTATGTGTGTGTATGTGTGTGTATGTGTGTGTGTGTGCTGTGTGTGCTGTTGTATGATTTGCATAAATAATACACACAACACCATCACATCATTTAGTGTTATTGCACATATGTGGAGAAGTTTAGCAATAGAAATATTTTCATCAATTATCATTTCAACAAATACTTAATCATTAAATATCTATTGAGCACCTGTGATGTACCAGGCCATAAATTAGGTTCTATGGAAGCTATAAAAAAGAATTAGTCATGAACTCTACCCTAAGCACTGTATAACATGGTGGCAGAGATAAGCCAAGGACTCATAAACCTTACTTCTAAGTAGAAAGTGAAATAAAGATTTAACCAAAGTCACATGGTTATTGATAACTGAACCAAGACATGGACCAAAGTCTTAACTGTTTTCTCTATTGTTTTGCAACAAATAAGTATTCAATAAATAAATGAGGACCTTTACACCCTGAAGAACAAGACATTATACTCTTTTGTATCATGACTAGGTAGCGGATAAAATTAGACACAACCCACTGGACTAACTCACAGTCTTAGTTGTTACATTCTCAATGACAGAAAACAGGAACTGTCGGTTTGGGTCCCATTGGCTGAGGGGTGGGGGAAGGGGCAGGAGTATGCTGTACAATGACTTGAGGTTGGTCTACACAAGCCAGGAAAAGATAAAGCAAATATATGCTCTTTGTAACTGTAATCTTTGCTATTATACATCTTAGTTGGAATATGTGGATTCCAATAATCATCTTTATCTTCAAAGTTAATTTTCCTCTTCCCAAGTAACAAAAATGCCTTAAATCTTTCTAGGAAGACGTGGCTTTATGGATTCTGAAAAGGAGCATCAGTTCACCCAGGCCTAGAGGTAATTACGAAGTACTTATTATAAACCATTCAGATCCACTGTTTTGGGATGAGAAGACCAGAGGTAGTAGGGTTAAGAGAAGACAGCACGAACTTTGACTCCTGATCAAATCCCCCTCCAGCTGTTAGTGGCTGAGAGGCCCAGGTTAAGGCATTCTAGTGCTCTTCACCCATTTCTTCCCCTCTAACATGGAGAGAACAGTAGCATCCACATGAGAGAGCGATAGTAGGTTCAAACAGACATAAGTGAAAGAGTTTTGTAAATATTAAAGAATATAAGACATCTTTGTGTGTGCACATGTAAACTTCTAAGTCAATATATTCCAAGTTAAGCTGAGGCTAAAAAGCTGTTTCTCTCACATCTCCTTGGACCATGGAGCCAGGCTGTCAGTGCTCAGGACAGTTCCACACCCATCTGTAGTAGCTCCATCCATGTGATGAATTATCCTTTCTCAGTTTTGACAGAGTCAAAAGTATGAGCAAGTGAACCCTTTCCCTAATCCTGCTTCTGGTTTCTGGTTCGATGGAGAGGAAGAGAAGAGAATAAACATGTAATGGTAAGAACACCAGATTCTTTAGGGAGCATTAACATAAAGTTGTAGAATTAATTTAGATAAGGCTTTGTGATACAGTAACAAAGTGATGCCATGAATCCATAAATATATTCCTTAAATAATTGTTTATGTATTAGTTTCTTATTTTTTGTAACAGTAACCATGAATGTTTAGACATTACTTATTTAATATTTTCCAGTTGTAAAGGTCAGAAGTCTCATTAGATTACAATAAAAATATAGGCAAAGCCCAGCTGATGTGGTTCAATGGTTGAGCATTAACCTATGAACCAGGAGATCATGGCTCAATTCCTGGTCAGGGCACATGCCTGGGTTGTAGGCTCAATCCCCAGTAGCGGGTGAGCAGGAAGCAATCAATCAATGATTCTCTCTCATCATTGATGTTTCTATCTCTCTCCCTCTCTCCCCATTTCTATATACATAAAAAGCCAGAGGCCATAATGCCATCATGACCATAATGACCTAACGACCCATCACTATGGCATCCATTGTGGCCAGTGAACTGGCCTGATCCAGGCTGGATCGCCCCCAAAACCCCAATCAGGGTGCGACCATCCAGCCAACTTCCTTGGTTGGCAGAAATTTGGGGTCCAGGGACCTTGGAGTTGCTCCGTCTTAGTACCAGGAAGCTGTGCAGGCAAAGTTCTCTTTTGGCAGAAGTGGACCAGGGATCAGGGTGCTGGAGTTGGGGATTGGGTGTGGAGGGTTTCCAGGTGGCCCAAGTAGTCCTTGTGGGCCACACACAGCACCTGGGCCTCTGGCCCCAGTTGGAACAGCCGCAGGGATAGAGGCCGCGGGGAGCAGGGGGCAGCATCACAAGGGAGCCAGGAGGTGTGAGACCCGACATGGGTCTTACCCCACCCGCAGGGCCCAGCCGCTCCAGCAGGTGGGCCAAGATGTGCAGTGATGCGCCGGGATGCAGACCAGACAGCAGGGGAAGTGAGCCAGGAGAGCAAGGCCCTGCCCCAGACAGAGCCCCAAGCCGTGTGGATGGGGCGAGAGCTGGAAACCCTGGTGGGGTGGGTGAGGCAGCATCCCCTTGCCTTCCAGCTTTGGTCTTGGAATTGAGAGGTCAGCCCCACTTCAAGAGAAAGGATGCGGTGAAAAGTGGCAAGGCCACAGGAGGGATAGGAAATGTGTGGCCCTCTTTGGGAAACACAGCTGCCAAGATCTTCAGTAACCATGACCAGATAATCTTTGGTCTCAGCTCTACAGGAGAGAAAGCTAAGACTCAAAGGGAGTCTTCAGGAACACCACACCCACTTCTCACACCTAAACCTCTGCAGCATTGTTTTCTTTAAAAGTAGAGGATCCAAAATGTCTTTAGATCTTTGCTATTTTAGGCAGAAAAGAATTTAGCGTGGGGAATTGGTGCTTGGAAAGTCACTGGGAAGCTGGAGGAGTGGGTATTAGTCTGGGCCCCCAGGAAAGACTCCCATTCAGCCACAACTGAATTCTAGGACACTCTAGCACAGCTGCGACCTGGGGATCAGGAAACTGCTGCCCCTGCCAGTGCCCTCCAGCTCCCACAAAACAGGTCACTGGGCACTGCCTCTGCCACAACTGCCTGCGCACAGCCTGGATTCCACTGCATAAAACCTCATCTCTGCAAACATGTCACCAGCAGCACACAGCCCAAACTGTGGGAAGATGCCTCTGACCCACTTCCGCCTTCAAAATATTGTGCAAGCACATCCATTCGGCAGGAACTAATTCATATCCAGAAACCTAGCTGCAAAGGAGTTTGGGCAATTTCAGACTTTCCTCTAGGAGTGAGATCTTGCCAATGTACTTCATGTGCCCGGTGTTGATAAAAATGGGGCCCGGCTGGCGGGGCTCAGTGTTTGAGCATCTGTCTATAGACCAGTAGGTCACCATATGATTCCTGGTCAAATTTTGGGCTTCATCCTCAGTAGGACCATGCAGGAGGCAGCTGATCAATGATTCTCATCGTTGATGTTTCTATCTCTCCCTCCTTCCCCCTTCCTCTGAAATCAGTAAATGTGTTTGTTTGTTTTTAATGGGATCACGCTGTATATATGTGTTATAATGTGTTTTTCACTTCATAGATCACTAATGTCTTTTCTGCTAAAACCATACTTAAAGAACATTATTTATTTATTATTTATTAAATTTTAATTTATCTCAGAGAGCAGAAAGGAGAGAGAAACGTTGTTCCATTGTTTCCTGCACTCATTGCACTGGGTATTGAATCTGCAACCTGGGCATGTGCCCTGACTGGCAATCAATCCACCACTTTCTGGTATATGTTACAATGCTATGCTGGTACCCTGACTCCAAATTCCAGGCTCCAGAACTGTGAGAAAAATACATTTCTATTGTTTAAGCCACACAAATTTATGATATTTTGTTATGGCTATCTGACCTGATCTATACTAATAAAAGGGTAATGTGCTAATTAGATTGAGTTGACTGAACATCATCTAGTCATCCTTCCAGACAAAGCCATGGTGCCAGGGGCCGAGGCAGTTAGAAGCGAACAAGCCAACAGGTGAGAGCAGTTAGAGGCAATCAGGTCAGCAGGGGAGAGCAGTTAAGGGCAATCAACTGGAAGGGGAGAGCAGTTAAGCATGATCAGGCAGGTGAGTGGTTAAGATCCAGCAGTCCCAGATTGTGAGAGGGATGCCTGAAGGGTCCCAGATTAGAGAGAGTGCAGGCCAAGCTGAGGGACCCCCCCCCAATGCATGAATTTTGTGCACCAGCTTCTAGTAAAAATATATTTAAACAAAAATGCAGGCCGAGTCACCAATGTTTCTTCTATTGTCTCTCGGGATAATCTGCTTGCCTTTTCCAGGATATGGAGGCTACCAGCATTCCTTGTCTGGTAGTCCTCCCTCTCCAAACACAGCAATCACACAATCTTCTGCCCTCATATCTTCTCTGGTTTTTCTGCTCTCCTCCTTCCTTTATAAGTATCACATTGGATCTACCTGGATAATCTATAATAATCTCATTTGAAGATCCTTACCCTAATCATATCTACATAGTGCAAAATCTATTCTGAAATATGCCATCCTATCTAATATAGAGGGGATATGCTAATTGACCAACATGCCCTCACAAAGATGCCAGCGTCCAGAGCCAAAAAGGAGGGAATATGCTAATTGACTGCCACACCCTCAAAAATGGTGGTACCCACAGCCACAAGATGGCTGCACCCAGTCCCCTCAGCCCCACTGGGGTGGCAGGCGTGTGGCAGGTGCCTTCTTCCTGAGTCCCCCAGTCCCCTCAGCCCCCCAGCCACCTGGTTTGGTCCAAGGTGAAGGCAAGCCTCAGGTGGTGGGTGCCCAGCCACCCAGGGCCACTCAAGGCTCAGGTAAGCAGAGGTGGCCAAGACTTTTGCTACCAGCAGTGGCAGCAGCAGAGGTGTGATGGTGGCATCATCTTCTCCTGATCACCAAGTCGCCTCCTGTCCCTGAGAGGTCCCAGACTCTGAGAGGGGACAGGCCAGGCTGAGGGACCCCCCTCAAGTGTACGAATTTTCATGCACCGGGCCTCTGGTATAATCTAAAATAATGAAAGGATAATATAGACCAGAAATCATCTGGATTTCCTTCTGAAGAAACCAGGACGGAAGGAAGCCAGCCTGGGTCCCGGGTGCCTGTAAGCAGTTGGAGGAGGGAAGTCTGGGTCCCTAGTGACGGAGGGAAGCTGATGCCAGCAGGCTGGGGAAGGAAGGCCTACTCTTGTAGGAATTTTTGTGCATCGGGTCTCTAGTTACATTATAATCTATTTACACATTCCGGAGATAAGCTTGTTTTCTCTGAAGCCTCTTAACAAATACATGTGTATTAAATAAATAGCACAGGAGCTTCTTCGAGGACCGTTATTCTGCCTTTTTGCTTTGTTTGTTTTCTGTGTTTTCCTTGTCCCCTGCCCAGCCTTATCACTGGACCCGGTTTTGTTTTGTTCGTTTTCCATTTCTTCCTCACGCCAGTCACTGGACTTCAGAGCTACCATCCTGGGCTTTGAAAAAGCTTTCACCATCAGGCAGACAGAGCCCCTTCCTTCCTGAGGGAAATTCCTTGAGGGCTTCCGAAACCGGACTTTGATAGGTTAAGTCTAGGCGCACACTTTATTCCAGCTTTTTTCCCCTTTAGAACCCCACTGGACTCTTTATCCTGGCTTTCTAAATGCAGCTCCAATTCAGGTAAACAGATTCTGAATTATTCATAACCTCCCCAAAGGACAGAGATAGCAGTGACCTTCTGTCTTTCCAGAATTTCAGTCCGGTGCTGAACACTGCATGAAGTGCGTCTGGGTTGCTTAATAAACCAGAATGCTTATGTTTCCATCACACATATTCCTTTAACTAGAGCCAGAAGAAAAAAAAGAAGGCGCTGAAGAAAGACTTTTATTATCTTTTCTCTGACCCTCTAACATCCAATGGAGGGCATGGGAAGATACGCCCACACAGAGCCAAATTTCATGTTCATTAACATCATTGCATATTAGCACCCTAGCCCCCCACCCTCCCCCTCTCTGCAGAGAAAATGACCCTTTTCATGCCTTCTCATCAATAAGGATACAGTGATGGCCTGGCTGGGGCTGACTGGATGGCAACTAAGCTCGGAGTCCCTTAGGCCACGGGGGTGATTTTTATTTTCAGGGATAAGATATTCTTTGCACTCGTTTCTCTTTGGACTGTACGCGCACAGCTCTATCCATATGCCAGAGCACAGCCAGGCCGGTGCCTCCCGCTCTGCACGTCACGTAGCACACGGGGTGTCAGCCTTCATTTCCGGACCACGGGGAAGTCTCAGCTCTCTTGCCCTAAGGATATTTTTTTGACCTCTCCAGGCCTGTAATGGGAGCGCTTTGGTCTTTTCTCATAAGCTCCGCGCACTTTCTTTCTTTGTCACTGCAATGATCATCTCCTGTGACATTTACAGGAGCCTGTTCTGCAGCAGCTGGAGCTGTGCACATCCAAGGAGCCTCACTACCCAGAATTCCTTTCTGCTTTCAGCATGATGTGAGCCCTGGAAGGGAGTCCAGCTTCTAAAGCAGCCTACCAGCAATATGTGTGAAAAAGTGATAATCACACACAACGATGTAAATAAACATTTAAGTGTTCAATTCTACCAAGCACCCTCCTACATATATTGTCTGACCTGTAAGTAAATGAGGTTCACAGGATTGCTAGAAACATTTAGACTGGGGTTGGTTTCTAGACTGGGGCTCTAGCAAAAATTCAGACCACGCATGAGCTATGCCATCACCGACCGGGCATTCAGCTCCTTAGCACTCTATTTTCCTAATTTGCAAAAGAAATGTATTATCCTAGTTCATCCCGGAGGTCTCCTTCGGAACTAATAATCTAGAAGTAAATAACCATGCAGCACCTTTCCCCTTTTATTAATATTTTCTGTGGGAGTGTCGCTTGCCTGTTGCGGTTGAAGAATGAAGCGGACTATCCCTTCTGCGTCTAGCACTGCCAGCCTGGATGCTCACTTCCTCGCTCTAGGTAAGAAGATCAAACTGGAACCAGCAGGTGTCCACCATTCTCCGTGGAGAGAGCTATTCAAAAGGCCCCGAGGTTTGAGGGACAGTGACAGGAGCACCCAGCTGGACTCCATTTGCTCAGGCACATCCTGGAAGGTATGACTGACTCCCTATTAGAAAAATGCAGTATTTTAAAGACATTTTGATTAAAAAGTTTTCTCTTGGGAAGGCGAAGCTTTGCTTTCAAGCAGATAAATACTTTGTCAAGGGCAAGCTAGCTGTCCATTTTCAAAAGGTCCAGTGAATTTCCCTGTCACTGCTTTTGCTCTCCTTGAGCCTCTGAAGCTAAAACAAAAATATACCCTTAGACTCGGTAGAGAGCTTATAATCAAAGAGTTTGCTCTGTTCTGACTTCCCTAGTTCTGAGTGTTAACACCTCTTGCATCTCCCATTCCTTGGGTAACAGGTGCCCTGTCCCGCCTGAAGAGTTCCTGGCCTGTCTCCACTCTGACACCAGATTCTAATAACCCCCTGCTCTCATGTAGAGCAGGAGGACATGTACCATGCAATCCAAATCCCGTTGTTGTTTTTAAATCTCACTTTTTAAAAAAAATGTGTCTTCTCAAGTAGACTATTAATATAAGGCCACTGAGAACAGAAAACATGCTTTCCTCATTCTGCTTTGGAAATAATAAGTGATCAGTGAATATTTGTGGCTGCCATATAACTTAACTTCTGTCCTAGCGGAGGGTTAATCACAGACAGACACCGGTCAGATCACTCTCAACGTGGAATTTGTGAACCAGAATCATCAGCAGCATCTGGGACCTTGTCAGAAATGCCATGTTTGAAGCTCCATCCCAGACTTAAGGAAACAGAGATCCCAGAGGTGTGCCCTGCTCTCTGTGCTTTAAGAATCCTGCCCAGGTGGTTCTGATGCATGCTAGTGTTTGAAGATCATAATCACAGGACAATGTTTGAAACTTTAAAGATATACGTGATATATATCTTTAAACAACCCGAACACAGTAAAACTTTGTAACTTACAGTGGAAGTAAGCAATGAGTTAGTTTTGGTTTCTTTCATTCATTCATTCATCTACGCACTCACCCATTCATTCATGTGTTGTTATGGTTTATTCATGATGATAAAATTTTTGCCACTCAGACACTCATCTGCCAGTATAGTACACATCGCAGGCATCATTTTGGGTTTTCCAAAAAGTACTCATTGAGTTATTTAAATGAAAAACATATTTTAATTTAGGTTAATTTTTAGTCACTTCTGTTACATGTGGCTGAAGCACCAGGATCGGAGTCTATTCTGTGGGTCACTGCATGGGCAGGCACTGTTTTGACTGGTGGGGCAGATGTTTCCTGTCCCCTTTCTACTTTTGGGGTTTCCTCCCAACTGGGCATCCGGGAGAGAAGATCTTATGCGTGCTTGCCTATAAAAAATCCCAATATCTAATCAAACCCATTGTAAGAGAACGCTAGATTCTCTAGATCAGTGGTTCTCAACCTTTCTAATGCCTTGACCCTTTAATACAGCACCTCATGTTGTGGTGACCCCGAACCATAAAATTATTTTTGTTGCTACTTCATAACTGTAATTTTGCTACTGTTGATGAATCATAATGTAAATATTTGTGTTTTCCGGTGGTCTTAGGCGACCCTGCTAGCTGTCATTCATGATCCACAGGTTGAGAACCGCTGCTCTAGATGCATCCCTAAGAGGGGCTGTATGTCACATGTATTGCTTTATTTATTTATTTTGTGTTTTTATTCTTTTAAAGCACAGATAATCTGGTTTCTGCCAGTGAATCTTGGCAGATGTATCATTTCGGTCAGTGACCCGAGTAATGAATACTAGTAGAGTTACAAACAAAGAAGGCCCCGAAAAGGCAAGTGTTCGGGTTTGTGTGCCCGTCTGTGCACGGACAGACATGCTCACAGGAGAGAGTGGAGAGAAAGGTGGATTCTCCTAAAATACATCACCAAGATTCCGGAGAGTTAATTAGTTATTTTGCAAAATTAGCCCGGATCTGTTGTGGGCTTACTGACACTTAACGCTTTCCTCTAGTAAGCAACTGGAAGCACTTGCCTTCAGCTGCCTACCTGTGATTCAGGTAAATACAAGAGCCTGCACACCACAGGAGTACGAGCTTTCATGTAAGGTTATGCAAATACAGGGGGAGGCACAAAATGCTCAAGCGATTTGAGAGATTCCTAAGAAAAATCAATTCAGTAAATCAATACAAAATGTTTAAGTACCTCTTCTCCACTCATCACATTAGGCAGACAATAGACACATTCCTTCCTGTTGCTTTGGGAGCAAGCTATATAAACTGCACATTCAGACACAAGAGAGGAAGGGAGGAAAAAAAGAAGGAAAGATAGAGGATGAAAGAAAAGAAAATTGAAGGCAGTGCCTAATTATATGGAAGGGACTATGTATCATATAGGAACTCAGAGAAAGCAGAGTTTGCATGAGGTGAATAAAAAGGTAAAGATTCTTGGAGAAATGAGACTTGACACTCTAAAGAAAAGATAGAAGGAGAAGAAAAGGAAGTTTTTCCTATCAAACACTGATTTCTCTAAGAACTCACTCTATTCTGATTATGACAGAAAGCGAGAAAAATAGATGCAAACCTCATTTACTTACTTATTTGTTGGTTTGTTTTAAAATATATTTTTTATTGATCTTAGAGAGACAGGGAGAGGGAGAGAGAGAGAAACATCAATGATGAGAGAGAATTATCAATCAGCTGCCTCCTGTATGCCTCCTACCAGGGACTGAGCCCACAACCACAGCACGTGCTCTGACCAGAAATCAAACCATAACCTCCTGGTTCATTGGTCAATGCTCAATCACTGAGCCACTCCGGCTGGTCAGACCTTTTTTATTTAGAGCATCACGACCAAAGCAGCTTCTGTCAGTGAACAGATAAATTGTACCACTACCTATCCCCAAGCTCACAGTGGCTTTGGACACTTCAGAAAGGACGTTTTTACTGTGGTCAAATTAATCCAGTCCTAAGTTCTTAAAATAAAATAGATTTCTACTAATGTATTTAAAGCACCTGTCGATCCCTGTGGAGTCTGTCAAATCATGTGTTAAATTTAAAAATAGAGCTGAGCACTTAAAATTCATCAGTAAAGTCGGTAGAGCAGCTGGTGTGTATAGGTAGGAGAGGAGAAGAGAAATTAAAAAATAAAGTTAAGATATTATAGAGGGGCTTGTACCCATCCTGTTGGCTATGGTGAACCATTGGCAGCCTTTGAAGAGGAAATTAAATGTGGTCAATATTGCTTTCATTTGCACTTTGAAATGTCCCTTTCCTTTCTGTAGCCCTTTTTACCCCTTTTCTCAGCTATCCCTGGGAAATCCCATCTCCTTCCTTTGAACAAGCATATGTTCCTAATTTCCAGATGTGTCAATTGGGTCTTCTGGGAAGCAGATACTTAGACGGAGTCGGGAGTACAAATGATTGCTGGGGAACCAACTCCTGTGAGAGATGAAAGGGTGAGGGGAGAAGAGAGAGTCAGGCGGGGGAAGCCGTCTGATTCTGTGCAGAGATGACACCTAAGGAGGAAAAGGGTGGAGGAAGCAGGATCTGAGGTTCTCAGCGAACCAGAGAGAGGCCTCAGAGCAGAGAGGCCCATTAGAGGAGTTTCTTCACTGGGCAGAAAGCGCCTGCGCTGTAGGATCCCCGCTGGCTTCAGTCCCTGGCTGGATGCCCCCCATCAGGAGAGTGGCCTCCGTTCAAAAGCTGAGGCAGGTCCTGAAGACACTGCGGCTGCGTGATGTCTGATAACTGTGCCTCTTGCACCTGAGCGGTGAATTCTGTCTTCAAGGGAGATCTGAGCCGCCCAACTCCATGGCTAACGTACCGGCTTGGGACTCCAACCCTCCCACCGCCTTTTTCCCTTTTTGCAAACTTGCCTTTGCTTTGGGTTTTGGCTCATCCTCTCCCCACCCCTAGAACAGCATGGGCCAGGGCAGGTGAGACTGAAAATAAACCTGTTATTAATAAAAGGAAGGGCTGCAAAGAAAGAAAGAACCCTAAGGGAGAGTCCCCTCGCCTCTGGTAGCAAAGTCTTCCGCGTTGAATTGCGGTAAGCCCGAATCCTGCACCTGATGCCTTCACTCTGCTGCTGTCAAGTCCTAAGTTGCATTGTTATAAAGAGCAAAAGGGACAGTAGAGAAGGAAAAAGTCTTTGAATTTAGTTATAGAAAGGTACAGGTCTGCCTTAGTCACATCTATGTTAATGAACCCACCCTTCTATGTCCAGGAAAAAAACAGAGCTGCCAAATATCCACCCCGTGTGGGCTACTTCTGAGATAATTTCAAACGTCTCTTTCAAATGCAAAGGAAAGAAAAATGTCACACAGGCACATCCCTAACATGTAATATTAATAATTATATATTAAGCAAAGAGTTGAACCTGGACAATTCAATACCATGTGGACTTGGGGTCTTGTAGACACTGTCCCAAAGGTAATGAATGATGTGCTCCTTTCAAAAGAGGGCTGCACTAAGTAACAAAATTTCACCAAATGTCAATTTTTTTCTTATATAGATGAAACCATTCATCTCCAATATGCTTATCTTGGGTTGAAGATGCAAAGCTGGTTACATATACATAACGCACATTTAAACTGAGGCTGGGTATGGGATGGATTCTGTCATTACTCAATGCTCATGGCCTGCAGTTGCCAAACTATGATCCTCAAACCAAAAGCATCACCATCACCTTGACCTTGCTAAGATTTTTGAATACTCCTCAGCCAGATATACTGAATCAGAAACTTTGGAAATGAGGCCAGCAATCTGCTGCAGTTTAACAAGCTCTCCGTGGTTCTGATTTTGGAGAGAGAGTCAGTGGTCTGGTTCGGGATGCTGTTGATAAAATATGTCAAGGTCTCCTGACTGGAGCTTTACAGAAGGAAAGTTGGAATGGGGGTCATATGCCATAAAAAGTATAATGGAATTGAAGAGGTTGAAGTCATGATAATGAAGAATAGTTTTTACTTAAATTAAGGAGTTAGCAAGGAAAAGACTGAGACCATTCAGTGTGTGTGAACTATGCAAAGAGGAATGATTCTGAGCAGTGATGAAATCTAACTGTGGTCTCAGAAATGCATACTTATGTGAAGCAGACATGTGATTATAATTACTAGCATCATCTATGAAAACTTTCTATGCATTTACATATATGATAATATACCATATATAGTGTTCTATACCTTGCTTTTTTCACTATATTTTATTAGAGATTTTCCTTGTAATTTTATATTGAACCACATCATTTGTTTAATGAGTTGCATAATATTGTGCTGTATATATTTTTTTAATTAATGGATATAATCAGTTGCAATGGTTTCCTGGGGAGGAGTATCGTGTGATTTCAGTAGGAAGAAGGGGGATTTTCTTTATATTGTATATTCTTTTATACTTTTTGAATTTTGTACCTTGTGCATGTAGCTAATGTTAATACCTGAATGGAATTACATTTCTGATACATCATCTTTTACGTAATCAGTCCCCAAAGTTAGAGTATTTGATTTTAATCTTTTGCTATTTTAATAATATTACAAAAATATTCTTGTGCATATATAATTTAGCACATGTGTTAGTATAGCTGTAGAATAAACACCTAGAATTCCTGTTCTGGATTAAATGGAATGTGTGTGTTTTTATTGACTAATAATCCCAAAATGTCTTCCAAACATAATAGAATGAGCTTTTTCCTCACAATAATTAACATGCTGCATTATCTATCTTTTAATTTTTTCATCTTTCAGGTGGAAAATAGTAACATTATAGTTTTAATTTGTACTTCCCTTTCTTCAGTGATATTGAACATATCTGTTTAAAAACTATTTCTTTCATTATGAACTGTATATTAGTCTCTTTCCCCATGTTTTTTATTGGACTATTTATCTTTTTTCTTATTAATCTGTAGAATAATTATATATTAAATAATATATTAAATAATATACCTTTCATCTATTATATAAATTGAATTATCTTGTTAGAATACTGTTTGCCTTATGAATATCTTATGTTTTATATAGAATTCCATTTTGTTATGTTAAATTCACTATATAAATATTTTCATAGTAAAACTTTTTGAGAGTGATAGATATGTTCATTATCTTGATTTTAGTAATGGTTTCATGCATGTATCCAAGTCAAATTTATCAAATTATATACTTTAAACTAGAGGCCCAGTGCACAAAATTTGTGCATTCCAGGGGTAGAGGGAGGTGTCCCTCAGCCTGGCCTGTGCCCTCTCATGGTCCAGGGGCCCTTGGAGGATGTCTGACTGATGGTTACGCCCATTCTCCATAGGGAGCATGCCTAAGCCAGCAGTTGGACATCCTTAGTGTTGTCATGGAGGCAGGAGAGGCTCCCACCACTACTGCTGTGCTCGCCAGTGTGAACCCAGTTTCTGGTGCACTGACCACCAGGGGGTGGCATTGAGCGTCTGCCCCCTGGTGGTCAGTGCTCATCATAGTGACCAGTCCTTTCACCATTCGGTTGCTTTGCATATTAGCCTTTTATTATATAGGATATGTGCAGTTTATTGTATGTCAATTATACCTCAATAAAATTATATTTTAAATTGCTATTATGTTTTTCCCACTATTATATGTTCTAACTTAGTGTTATATGTACTTGACAAATATATAGAAATAGTTAATTCTTGCATATTATTTTGGCTTTCAGCCACCATATAAAGTTCTCTCAGATTTTAAAATAAGGTTTCAGTTGTTTTTCTTTAGTTTTCCAGGTAAAATTTATCTTTCCTCAACTGCTCCCTTTGTTTTTATGTATTTCTCATATCTTCATATTCCATAGTGCTTCAACATTCAACCCTAAGAGTTAAAGTTAGAAATGCACTGAGGATGGTTGCCCATTCAGGTACAAAGCAGAATGAGCTAGATTCTTGAGGTGTGGCTGAGTGGCAGCTAACTATGGGGAGGCCCTCATTGATAATAAAATGTATTCAAGTAAGAGAGCATCCCTGATCTTTGTCAGGTTCAGAACAAAGGTACCCTAATTAAATGTTACAAAAAGAGATTAAAAAAAAAAAACACACTGAGAAATATGGCCCTAAAATATCAGTCTAAGATGAAAAGAAAAAATCCAGAACCTCAAGTTCAACTGAGTCAGACAGATCAAAAGGCATGAAGGGGATTGTGGAGAATTGAAAAGGGCATACCCAGACTAAAAGCATTCCAACTCAGAGTTTTAAAGTCTTTACCTTGTGAAAAGAAAACACCTCTACTGGCTCAAAGGTAAAGTCAGAATTGGAAATAAATGGGCAATGAATCTGGTTAGAATCTTCTACCATTTTCATTTATTCACTCATTAATTCAATATGCAGACATTTGTTAAGCAAGAGGTGTGTCAAGGACTGAGGATATGATGCTAAATAAGACCTGAGCCTAATTCTAAATCATTTATAATACACTAGGATTAAAAAATACGTTTCTGAGAAGGTAAACTTCCAGAAGAGAGTCGATTTGATAAGGTTTTATGTAACCGGGACGTGGCCAAATAGAGCAACAAAGCATAGAATTAAAGAGCAAGTAGGAGACCCATCTGACAGACAGACCACGAGCTGTGATGGCATTGTCTCACTCCTGATGGGTGTTCCTATTCTGCTTTTTTTGCTACAGAAATGTGCACAGCAGTGAACATTTTAATCCCTTAAAGATGCAGGTGCAATTGGAAGTATAAAAAAAGATACCAAATGTTGCCTTTTTCACAATTTCACTTATAGCCAGCCCTGTGTCCTCTTAGAAATGCGAATATCAACAATGTGAGATACTTTCCCTTGGACAGAATCTAAGCGTGACAAGGATTGGATGATACATTGAATATTCATATTTATGAATAAGATATATAATCAAAACTCAGTTCAGTTTGAGGACAGTAGAAGTAGACTTATTCTTTCCATTCCTCTCATAGCTCCAACACCACAAGGAATACTCTGGAACTACCCTGTTGAGAACAAACACAGAGTGCATTTGGATCCTGATGTTGGTTAGTGAGATGCCACTGCCTTTTTATTCAACATCTAGGGTTGTGACAGGGATAGGGTTGCCCTAGGAACTTAATTTGTCAATGGGACTTAATTAACCCCATACGCACCTAAGAATCAGCGGTCTCAGTCATCCTGGAAGGAACTGAGACAATATAAATCGTGTCCCCCTCTTCCGTCTCACGGCTCTATGGATTCAGAACAAACTTTTTCCTCTCACCCTCCACGCCAGTAAAGGCTGCCCTCTGCCAATTCTTCACTTTGATTTGGAGCCAGGGAACAGACATTATAAGGACGGATAAAAACAGACCACGGAACATTAGCATTTCCAGTCTACCACATCGGGAATCTTGGCATTTTCAATATATATTTAAAATAACGCAGGGAGACAAGCCGCCGCCTTCCCTCAAAATTGCGAACGTATGCTCCAAGATCTCCTGCATTTTGCATTGTGTCAGCCTGTGTCAGAGGTTTCAGGAAAGGTAATATAGAAGATGAATGAAAGTCTATCATTGCAGTGCCAAGATGAAAAAGTGACAGCTCATAATGAAAAGAAAAATAGTTTCCATTTTGGGCCTCTGTAAGTAAGAAAGTGACAGAGTCTTGGGAACTGTGAGCCTGAAAAATGGTCCCTTTGACAGACATGCCTGTAAGTGCGAGGGGCCCGGATATAATACCCCCTATAATAGAGGGAATAATGATTATTTTAGGCATTGCATGATTTTGAATAAATCCTTGACAACTCCCCAGAAAATGAAGTTGAAAGGAATCTAGGAAGAGTGGTGGGTTAATTTAAGGAATAAATGACCACATTATTTTTTTTTTAGTCTTTTAAACCTAAGTTGCTTGAATTTATTTCTGTCAGAAATGACCAAAAGCCAATAGTATTAGTAAAAACAATATTGCCTCACCAGTGATAAGACAAAAATAGCACTCCCTAGAATTTTACTTTGAAACTTTGTTTTCTTTGTGTGTGGCCAAATCATCTGGAATTAAGTTCTAGATTGGCTATAATAATTCAGTGTCTGTGAACTAGTTGAAATCAAAATTTAAGTTGAGGCAACAGTGTAAAATACTGATTTAAAAAAAAAATCCAGGAACACATTTCAAAATACTTGCGATTATGTGAAACCCTATTTTCTTCTAGCTTTAATAGCTGATAATACTTGGATACATCTTCAGATGTTAGCCCATATCCAGGGTTTAAATTTTCTTACCCTGAATAATTTCTTCATCCACCTTGACAAAAAACACAACCAGAAACACAAGACCAACCAACTCATTTAACAAATACTAGGTCAGTAATGCTTTCCTCTTGTGTTCACTCTGCTGAAAATACACTAGTGTATTGATTTTCTTAAACCAAGCTGTACAAAATCTAGCTAGAAATTGGGAGTCCTAGAGTTTCCATGCTCTTGGTTTCAACCATAAACTAAAAAAAATAAATGATCACTAAAAGGAGAGATTGCTGCCCATTGAGATCTGAATTGTGGAGCCGGGGAGAAAACATGAAATTACTTATCAAAGAATCTTGGAGCTGGACGGGACCTGGGGGTCTCAGCTCTGCCTGGGTCCTCTGACAGGAAGCTGGAGGCTCCTCACATGCCAACTTCCTTTCAGAGAAGATTTAACTATACAATGAGCTTCCTGATTCTAAGTCAATATTAACTTTCCTCCTATGGGCATTCATTGGTCCTGGCTAGCCCCCTGAAAATATAGGGGAACTACCTGTCTTTCCAAATTATAGCCCGGCATCTGTTTTTAAATAGCCACTCTGACTGCATTGGACAACGTCCTTCCCCATGTTTTCCCCAAAGGACAGCTGAGTTATAAAGACCACCAACAGATGCCATGAAGGCCAAAGGTCTCAGAAGAATCTATAACTCAACTCTGGCCCCAGCTCTCTCCACTGTGCTGTTCTCCAGCATTTATCTTGCTGCACAGTGATCATGTGCTTATCCACATGTGGGCTCTGACCACACAAGAGGGGCAAACATGGATTCCGGGCGACCTGCCTTTGTATCTGGCTCAGCTTCTCCAAGTATCGTGATGATAGGCCCATCATTTTACTTTCTGAGATTCTTCTGTATAATGGAGATAATTCCTATTAGTCTAAGTTCTTGTAAAAAAAATGTACTGTATAAAGATTCTGAAATGCAGCAATCACTTAAGTGTACAAATAATACTTGCTGTAGTTACTTTATTTCTTGGACAAATTTTACATAATAGGTACAGAGAAAATATTTAGGGAGATAAAAAGGGAGAAAGAGACAGGATATGGGGTATTTCGATTCATTTTAAAATGGGGATTGAAGAGACAGGAAACAGGAGTATTCTATAAACCAGATTCATTGCTTTATTTCATTTTAAACACACTATGTCTCCAAGTTACAGTGCTGGGTCAATCATGGCCATCTACCTTTCAGAGATTAGTCCCGAACTAAAACCAAAATAGGAAAGATAATGAGTAACACTGGAGAAAGCACATTTTAATATGGCCAGTCTCAGAAAAATAAAGACTAAATTTCTGAGCGAGTACAAAGAAGCAAATCCCGATGCTAAGATGTATTAGCCGGGGACAATCTATCCAACTAAGTGCAGGCAATTTCCGTTCTCAAAATAAAAAAACCAGAATGGACAAAAGGCAGAGGAGAGGACTGCATTGTGCTGGGAACAATGCAGTTCTGAAACGGTGGTGAGGAGATGCCCCGGCAGATCCATCTCTCGCACTTGTTCTGCAAGGATAAACCAGACAAAGAGGACCAGCCTTTTCTCAAGATGCTGGGAACAAGGAGAATACTTTTCTGATAAGAGATCGCCGCTAATCAAAATGGGTGCTGTGTGCACTTCTGCATTTAATATGCAAAGGCACTGGACCAGAATTCTGAGTGCTGAAGACGGGACAAAAATATTTCCCTCAAGCTTCATTTTGCCTCATGCTCTCCTGTCTGTTTTGTGTCTGTTTGTTTGCCGATTTCTGTATTCCCAACAACATATTGTACTTTTATCTGTTAGAAATGAAACTCACTCCACCACCATAAGCAAGACACACACACACACACACACACACACACACACACACACACACAGGCCCACTTATGCTGATGTGCATGTACTTACATGTGCACCAATTCCTTCCCATATGTCAAAATTCAAATCACTTGCAAGGTGTGACTCAGGCTTACATACTGCACCCTCTGCATAAGCCTCTCTTAGACTTGGTGAATTCTAAGGGCTCAGGTTGTTTGTTCCAATGATTTTGGCAATTATCAGCCACAGTCCTTCCTTTCAAGAAACTCAAGGTATCAGCAGTCAAGATTGCTTACACACACACACACACACACACACACACACACACACAGGCTTTTTCAAATGAGTGATATAGAGTAAAAACATCATAAAAAAGTCATGCTGAGAAAGAGATGATGTCAGTTGGGTAGAGGGATGGGACTTAACTGAATCGTAAGCAAGGATCCAAGTTAGATAAGCAAAGAGGAGAGGGAAGCAATTTCCTGAGTTTCTACGCTAGCATTCTGCCCACAGACAGGGGAATTTCCTCCTCTTGATTCAATCAAGATAGACTCCATATTTAGCAGTCTCTCCGAGTAATGAATCATACCTGTTGGAGGCTTTGGAGACTCACAGGGAATAGCCAGGGCCACACTTGTGGCTGCCTGTAATTTCCGCCTCAATCAAATATATGGACTGGAGTTTGTCTTGAATTTTACCACAGCATCCTGGCTTAAGGGATGAAATGGAAAAACATAAACTTGGCTAATGAGAATCAATAAGATTTGGTACATCCGCCAGTTATTGATCTATGGCTGCTTAGCTTCAAACACACCTTTGGTTGCCCTACTTGGTGATACCGGGGCTGGGATTCTGCAAAGGACATTTGCTTCTTTCAAACTGGACGATGGGGCTGGATCTTATTCACCTTCTTTTTCAATAGTAGGAGTGGTAGTTGCTGCCTCTGTAACCCCTAGAACTCTCATTCATCTTTTTTAATAGTTTACCACCTTTTATCTAGTTATCAATTACTTACACTATATTTGCCCTTTTTTAAAAAATATATTCTATTGATTTTTCACACAGAGGAAGGGAGAGAGATAGAAAGTCAGAAACATCAATGAGAGAGAGAGACATCGATCAGCCACCTCCTGCACGCCCCCTACTGGAGGTGTGCCCACAAGCAAGGTACATGCCCCCGACCGGAATCAAACTTGGGACCTTTCAGTCCACAGGCCGATGCTCTATCCATTCAGCCAAACTGGTCTCTGCTACATTGCTACATTTATCCTTTAATAATGTTTTGTACAGTTTGAAATTGCTAAGAGATCAGGTTTCAAAAGTTCTCATCTCAAGAGAAAAAAATATAGCTATGTGAGATGATATATTTAACTAAACTTAATGTGGTATTCATATATATATATATATATATATATATACACATATATATATATATATATATATATATACACACACACACACACACACACATATATATATATATATATATATGTATATATATATATATATCCATCATTTTTTACACCTTAAATGTGTATAACTCTATGTCAATTATAGCTCATTAAAACTAAAAATAAATTATTCTGTTCAGAATAATTATTAGGGTTTCTGTCTCCTGACTGGATGGACCCTAATAATCAGAACTTTATTTTCCTTAGGAAAGAGCACACTTTCTTTAACTTGTGCCAAAGAGGTGGAAATAGAGGAATAGGAAGAGACAGCGAGGTAGAGATGGAAATGGAGGTGGAAGTGGTGGTGATGGAGACAAAGAGATACCTTTAGTCATTAGTCTAGTCCCTTAAACTGCTTGGGCATTTTTACCTGCCATTATAGGTATTGAGTTAATGATTGTTGCTGTGCTATTGGTTCAGCTGTTTGCTCTCAGATCCATTCCCGGCCCTCCTGCCTCTCTGCTTTGTAGCACAGGGATTGATTCACACAGTGGGGGGTGTAGAACAATGGAGAAGCTTGGGCAGCGCACCCCTCCTCTTTGGCTGTAGCTCTCAGAGTTGTTTCAATTCCTCCAGGAAGTCCTGGCCCTGGGCGCCAATAATACCATTTGCTGTGCTCCTTACAGTCCCTGGGAATAGCGTCTTGCTAAGATCTGGCTTTACTGATTTTTTTCCAGACCTTTTTGACTAATTGCCCAAAATAAAACCCTAGAGTTGAACAATACAGTGGAAACACTGTTTTCCTAATTAGACTTGGATAAACATAATCTAGATCAATTTATATATCTGAATACGTGAATTTTATTTCCTAGTTTTTTCTGGACAATATCACGGTTGCTTCAGAAGGAATGGCACTTAATTCCTCATTGAGCATATATATCTGTGTGTTTATTTTCTTCTTTCCGGTTATTTTTAGCGAGGGCCGTGAAAATGAGTCAATCATAAAGCCAATCAGGGTTTCTTCTCGCAGTGCTATGGAGCACCTCCATGTGCATAAAGAAAGGAAGAATGAATAAATAAATGTCTCCCCCTTTGACTTATAAATCGCTGACCTAAGTCCTCATTTGAGATGTAAATAAGCAAGAAGAAAAGGGGCAGAGGTGGAGGACAGTAACCACCATTTTAACCAGTTGAGTCAAATTAATATGTGCTTTTCCTTTAATCCTCACAACAGTCCACGAGTTAGATATATTCTTAGCCCGATTTTACAGATAACGGAGGCTCAGAGAAGCTGAATAACTCACCTGTAGTCACTCCACTGGGCAAGTATGTTAAACATGAGGTTGGCACATGGGTCTGCCCAAACTTGATGCCCCACTGATAGGCTTTGATAAGGTACCTCAGAGAGAGCAAAGCCTGGGGCCCGTTATGGGCCATACTGTAAACCTCCATAACGCAAAGGTGGGTTTGGAAGGGAGAGTCCTGAAGGGGAGGGGAAAGGCTGGGAACAAAGCCCGCCTACATCTGATCTTCGCCTGGTGGCAGCAGCAGCGAAGAACACATTCTGGAGGGAGAAGCAGCCACTCGTGAGAATGAGCTTGAACTCCACGATAGCATCCAAAAGGCCACAGTGTCTTTTTACCATATGCCATCTCCTAGGGGGCAAGGGAATTGCTTCAGTACGTTGGTAGAAAGGAGCCTTCAGTTTGGGGTACCTTATTAAGATGTCCACAGACCCCGGAGAGTTCAGAGAGGAGCAGAGAGATGATTAGAGGGGCTGGAGGGGTTGATTTATGAGGCTCGATGGAAAGACTAGTGCTGTTACCACTTGGATAAATGATAGCTAGGGGAGGCATAATGATATCTATAAATATTTGTAGGGCAGAAGCAGCGAGAAGAGAAGGGATCCGCGTGCTGCTGATGGAATACAAACTCCTCCGTTTCCTTTTGCCAAACTGCCAGGAAAAAAATTTTCTGACAGCGGTGTCATCAGAACCGCAGAGAAGTCAGCCGCAGTGGGGAAGAGGGAAAGTGACAGCCCAGGATCGCTTAGGACCAAGCTCCAAGAAAAGTCGCAAAATGCGTTCAAGGGCATGCTCTGCCCAGACTCGGGAACAGACAGCAGGGGCCAGCACAGAAACTGCGGGCTTGCTCTCAGCCCTACCTTTCACCAGCCCCTCTGCCAACAGTCAGCTTGATGTGCTGTCTGCTCATATGTTCCCTTCATCTTAGAAACTGCCCTACCCACCAGTATCTACCCATTGTACAGCACAAATCATCAGCACCTCCGGTAGACCAGCCACTTAGCTGAGTGTGTATGCAAAGGCAAAGAAACAATTGTCTTCAAGTTGATGGCTAACTGGAAGTTCAGCCAAATGAACACATGAACAAATACAGTGTAGTGAGTGTGATGATAGATGCAGGCCTAAGGTACTCTGGGAATAAAAAGCAGAAGCCCCTAATCCAGGTGGGGGTGGTCATCTGGTGATAAACCCTAAAAGGTGATAATATTGAACTTCACCTGCACCATGAAAACAGCAAAGGTTAAAAAAAATCTCCCCAATGCATACACACATATGTACACATGCACACATACATCTGCGTGCATGCACATACACATACACACACTTTCTTTGTTCTGGAAAATGGTTTACCACCGAGAATCACAATCCCCCTATGAATTAGTAAAACACACAAACCCACTTGTTCTCACAACTCCCCAGTACATTTGCAAATGACTATCTTGTCTATCTGTGGCAAAACCAAACACAGACCTTGCCTCTTTCACTTGAACCTGCTGAAGGCAGAAAAGACTCTCCAACTCCCCTTTCGTTGTCTCTCATGAATTAGTTACAGATTAAAAACAGTCTTCCCGAAATCAGCTAGATGTACGCCCTGTTCAACTGACTGACTGAGACTTGATTTCAAAAACCATCCCGACTGTAAAATCACACCTACCCTGTAATTTCCCTCTCCTTTCCATAGAAGTCTGAGGCAAAGCCACCTGATCTTCAGCTCTCAAGTGTTCTCCTTACAGCAATAATCTGAATGCACTAAGTCTTCTTATTGCTCAGTGTTTGTCTCTGATGAGATAATCTTTAATAGGAAAGAATAGCCGAAACCGGTGTTGCTCAGTGGATAGAGCATCGGCCTGTGGACTGCGGGGTCCCGAGTTCAATTCCAGTCAAGAGCATGTACCTTGGTTGCGGGCACATCTCCAGTGGGGGGCATGCAGAAGGCAGCTGATCAATGTCTCTCTCTCTCTCATTAATGTTTCTAACTCTCTATCCCTCTCCCTTCCTCTCTGTGAAAAATCAATTACACACACACACACACACAATATATATATATATATATCAATAGTGAAGAATAGGGAAAGGAGGAAAAGATGCATCCTATATAATAAAAGTCTAACATGCAAATCAACTGACTAGCAGAATGACCACCAGGGGGCAGAAACTCAATGCAGGAGCTTCCCCAAGCCCACAGGCCCCAGGCCAGCCAAGGCGGGTGCCAGCATCCACCCCCGAACCCACAATCGCCCTGCCAGTTGCCCCACAGATCATCCCTGATCTTTGGCCAGGCCTAGGGACCCTACCCATACATGGATTTCATGCACCAGGCCTCTAGTATAGGACAAAGTTCCCTGGAAAGAAAGTGCCTCACCCATAAGCCTGAAGCTAAGAGACAGAAAATTATGTTAGTGGAATTTCCATGCCTGAAGGGCCATGTCTAGGGAGGCGGGCAAGTGAAGAATTCCACTGAGGAGGCCTTCAGTTCTAACTCAGTTTCCTCACTACAAAAATGGAAGGAGAAATAGTAACTACCTCAGGAAGGAAGATGCTTAGTCACTTAGCAGCATCTCCCGTACAGGGCTATTGCCTATGATGGGGAGACAACAAGTATTTCTTAAAGGATTGGTCAACTAATGTTCCCGCGTCACCTGCTACCCTGAGCGAGTTGACAGAGCCATTTCCATTGTCATGTGGATTAGAAGTAGCACAGACTGATCCTGATGTCCAGTAACGAGTGCTGAGAGAGTCCTGACTTGGCTTCGGGAACTCCACTGTGGTTCAGGCTTCCCAGAAAACAAACAAAAGCAAACTACACTTCCCTGGACAACATGAACGCACCCAAATTCTCAGAGCAGATTGGCCAGATTGGTGTGCAGACCCTCACGGCTCACACTGGACACGGCACGACCCTGCCTTGGGCCTCAGCCCCGGCCCACCCCACTTCCACTTGTGGCAGCTGCAGTTAGTATGGACGATTGGTTAGGAGGGATAAAAACAGATTTCCCAAACCAACTGTATTCGATGTAACATATTTTTCATATGTTTAATGGAACAGAAATTTTTATTTTAACCGACATTTATGGGCATCCCCAGTGTTCTGCGGAGGGAGCAGAAACCTGGTGCAGAGAGATAGCAGGTATTGAAATCATATTATTTTTATCATAAGATTCGGGCACTCTGTGTTTTTTTCTCCACCCCCAGGCTCCTTTCTCCTCCTCCCTGCCTAGAAAAACAAGAGATTATAGATGGAGGCTCCCGCCGTACAAAGCCCCAGATCGGTTAACCCTTCCTCCGTGCGATGCAGGCACCGGAGAGCCCATTATTTAATGCTAATGTATTGTTTTCACAGTGCCTGGCTCTGGGAGATCCAGATTCTTGGCACCGCACACTCAAGCATCAGCCAAAGCAATAAAGAGAAGACAATTCTTCATTATCATTCCTGGAAGCGACTCGGTGACAATGAGGGAACCGTGGCTTGGATTTATGTGTGTTTCTGTATAGATTCAGAAAGCGTGTCCTAAAGTTGTGATTTCAGTGACCATCAGCTTTTTTTTAATTTTAACCATCCGCCTCCATTACTTTGCTTTTAAAAACTGGAGCTTCCACCAGATCAACAGAGATAACAAGCTTGAGAAGGACGATCTTTGAGACAATTGGCTCCTCTCTCTTAATTCCACCCTCTCCTTTAATTCCTACCATGTACTTGACAACCTTCTATCCTTTATCTCCTCTTTCCCCCATCTCCGTCTCACCTGTTATTTTTCTTCATGTATAAAGCAAACTCTGGCTGTGACTCAGGGTTCTAATCTTCACTGAGCCCTTACACATTACTGGACATCAGGATCAGTCTGTGCTGACTTCTAAGCCACATGACAATAGAAATGGCTCTGTCAACTCGCTCAGGGTAGCAGGGGAGGTGGCAACATTAGTTGACCAAGTCCATCAAGCCAGGCTACAGTTTCACCTCCTGTGGAAGTGTCCCTGAGTCCTTCCCAGATCCTCCATAGACTATGGAAATAAGATTCCACAAGCTTTCTGTGTGCCCTCTGCCCCACAATTTCAGAAGAAAGTGGGATACTGAGTAGGAACTGTTATCTTATTCATTCATCTCTGTTAAAGCAATGCGAAGTAATGTCCAGGTTTCTGGTGGTGGGATCCTTGTACATTACCTAATCCAATATGGACCTCAACACTCCATTTCTAAATAGTATTTGTATTTGCGCAGCATCGTTTACTAAGCTTCTGTGCAGCTGGTCAAACACACTTAGCTGGCCACTCTCCTGGACACTGCGGATAAATGCGGGAAATATGGACTAGGGCTGGGAAAGCAGAGGTCATCCCCAGGAGAGCAGCCCAGTCTGTGCAGCTAAAGCCAGATCAACTCTCCCCGTGGCAGGGTGGGCGAGGGCGCTTGGAGGATTACGCTGGCACTGGTTATAAAGTCCAGTGTATAGTCCATCTTCTTGTCATTGCTCCCCATGATATTCTGCTCTTTGTGTGTGAGTCTTCTTCAGGATTTAGAGGCATGAAATATACTTCCTGGCTCAGAAAACTGCAGAAAAGCAGCCTCCGTTCTTTTCGGTCTTGCTCTGAGGCTAAAAGCTCTACCTTCTGGAACTTATGAGTGTAGCATAGTTGCTAAACAGGTGAGCCTTAAAAAGTGGGGTTCCATCTGAATAGTCTGTCAGACGACAGACAAGAAAAAGCCCTTTCTGACTCCGGCTGGAATGAGTGATTACTTTGATAACAAATTAAAACAAGCTTGGAAATTGGAAATTACCTGTATTAAGCTATCTCCGGTGACTGACTGAGCTCCCCCACCCTTCCAGTACATTTTCTTCTGTCTTAGCCATAAACACGAGCTCTTCATTAATAGAAATTGGCTCATTGCTACTGGCCACCGGGGGAATCTATGGGATGTGTGGCACTAACTTCCAACCTGATCAAGAAGACAACTTATTCTTTTGTTTAATTTTTATTAATTTTTTATACATATCTCCCCATTGCCCCCCTCTCTCTCAGGCTTACCCCAACCCCCCAGTGTCTATGTTCATTGGTTGTGCTTATCTGCATGCATATAAGTCCTTTGATTGATCTCTTATCTACCTCACCTAACTTTAATCTTCCTGCTGTAATTCCAGTCTGTTTGAAGCTTTACTGCCTCTGTATCTATCCTTTTGTTCATCAGTTTATAATGTTCTTTATTAGACAACTTATTCTTAATGTGAGTGCTTCCTCGGGAACTTAAAAATTCTTTATGTCCCCTTCAGCTTCTTGCACACAAATGCGAACATAACGCTCAACTTTTAAATGTTGGACTATTTTCTCAGTATGGGATGTTTATGGTAGCAAATAATTTCTAGATGATTACTGTTTTTAATAACTTTCTAATTACCATATTAATCAGAAATGTCCTTTTGGCTTATAGAAGGTACCAAGGGACAGAGGTAAGAAACAAAGATATTCCTGTTGCAAACCACTTGCACACGACTTCCCAACTTCCTACTCAGAAGAACAGTGGCTAAATGGAGGGCTTGATTCGTAGGGAGATAAGAAAATTCATCCAAAATGAAATGGGTGTCCTGTGACCTCACAATGCCTGTCTATCCTGAACACATAATAAAAATCACCTTTTTGTACTGTTTTGGGCAGTAGAAAATGTCATCCTTTGGTGATCACTATATTCAAATATTTTCTGTTATTTGCTTTCTTTCTTGATCTCTGATTCCTAAGCAATGACCTTACACAACAGTGAACCAGAGGGGTTAATACTCCAAAGAGGCTGTGATTTTTCTTTATATTTATTCTTGCCTCATCATTTCATCAGGTGATCTTTGCCATCTATTTATCTAGTGAGTTCTGTCTG